>APFE030378202.1:139618-176184 GCA_000404065.3 Pinus taeda | reverse complement strand
TCTATTGAGATATTTTGTACCCTATTTTGTATATATATCCCCTCAGATAGCGTATTGAGGGTCGGTTGTAGTGAAATTCTTTCTGAAGAGCTCCATTGTATATTTGAGACATTTTGATAATACAAATTGCTGGTGGAGATTTCTGGTTCCCATGCTGTCTGAAGATGGAAATGAATAGCTCTGTTTTGTTGCAGAATTCCTGTGTCATTTGCTGGAGCAATAAGTTTCTCTGAACTACGTATGTGTTTTCTGCGTTTTCCATAATTCTTATGTTTTCATAATCCTAGTAAATAGAGAAAAAGAATAGCCTAGGATTTGTTTTGAACACCCTATGCTCAATCTCTATTTCTAAATATGTTTTCTTCTGGATTAGCCATGGATATGAATTCTTGATTGCTCATGTCTAAACTAATTCTGTCATGGTGTTTAAGAATTCTTAACTGCCCTTAAGCAATACTTTCATTTTTCTTTGTTAGCATAGTGAAAGATTCTTAACTGCCTTTCACTCACTAATTCCATAATTTCATCAAAAAATCTGGTAAATTGCTTCACATATGCCTGTCTGGCTCTGCAGCAACACTCTGCCTTCATAAACCTACTTCAGCAGCACAATACCTCAACTCCATTGCCCAATGGACCAAACTGTTCCATGATCTATATTTCAGTTCTGTCTGGATTCACCAACCCACCAAACTCACACAAAATAGCACACCATAACTAGCCTAAAAACATTCATCAACAAAGCTAAACTATAAAGAGAGAGCCCTCTCTGGTTGCAGGTAGGCTAGGACTTGTAGCTAAAAGATTGGTCAGTGGTTACCTCGGCCGTATTCCCTTTAGGAAGCAGGGAACAACCTGCGTGTTAATAGGTTGAAGTTGAGCAAAGAAGAGTGCAGCAGCGATGTCAATCCGACATTATACAAAAGCATGATAAGCAGGTTGATGTATTTGACCGCCACTAGGATGGATATAATGTATGCAGTAAGTTTGGTGTCAAGGTTCATGGAGACACCCAAGAAGACACATTGGCAAGCCGCGAAAAGGATTCTGAGATATGTCAATAGGACAAAACAATATGGCATTTTGTACACAACAACAAGTGATTTTAGGCTAGTTGGTTACACTGACAGTGATTGGGAAAGCAATGTCGATGACAGAAAGAGCACGTCAGGTTATGGTTTTCATTTGGGTTTCGGAGCCATTTCATGGGCCTCCAAGAAACAGCCAATAGTGTCACTATCAACAGTAGAAGCTAAATATGTTGCAGCAATAGCAGCAACGTGTTAGGCAATTTGGATGAGAAGGATGTTGAGGGATCTTCGTCATGACCAAGAGCCCGTGACAACTATTTTCTGCAACAACACTTGGTCCTCTTGATGCTAAATATCATTTTATTAGAGAGTTGATTAACAATGATGAAATTGTGTTGCAGCACTGCAAGTCACAGGAACAATTAGCTGATATTTTCACAAAGCCATTGGCAGGTGAAAGTTTTGTTTATCTCAGAAACTGTTTGGGAATTGTCAATGGCGGCAATTGTGATTAAGGGGGAGTGTTGGAAATAATAATCCCAACCACCGCAATAAACAGTCTGACAACAGCCATACCTGTTAGATGTATTTTTGTAGGTTGAGTCTCTGCGTGAAGATAGCAAGACCGAAGTGAGACGCGAACCATTCAGAAACTCACCAAAGGCATTTAAAAAAGTTATGTACTTTGGTAAAGAGATATGGGCAAGTATTCATTTAGCAACCTTTGTCCACACTCGAAAAACACCTGAGTGATTCTGAACACACTCAACAACAACACCATATTAATTATTTTGCTCTGTCATGAATTAAATGTAAAAATTGTATGTGGAGTTAAATATGAATGTCAAATTCATTTTTACTGTGTAGAGAGGTTAGTGAGTAAGAGGGAAAAAAAGAAAACGAGCACAAGTCTCTCTCAAGAAAATGGTGGAGCAAATTTTGGTCAGCGTGCGAAAACAAGTTACTCTGTTTTACTGTGTGTTATGTTATTCCACATAAGTTTAAATCACTGTTTTGTTTTACTGTGTGTTATTCCACGTAAGTTTAAATCACTATAATTTTTATTTTACTTGATGAATAAGCGACAGTCTCATGTAAATGTATTTCATGTTTTAGAATTTAATACCAAATTTTTATTGTGTTGCTCCAAAACCTACTTTCTCATTTTTTATTTTTGTGACGAGGAAATATTGTTCATAAATCTCTGAAATAATTGTGCGGTGCGTGAAATCCAAGTCTGGAAAACCTCCCGTCCCTGAAGGTAGCTCCGCTGCGCGAACCTAATTTCACTAAAGTCATAACTCTTTGCCTCTCCCCTATGCAAAAACTAAAATTAAATTCCTAAATTTTTCCAACACTAAATTAGTCGACTTCATAATAATAAGTAATGCGTTGCATCGCAAGCGTGTAGTGTTATTATTGATGTTCATTTAAATAAAGAACTAGATTATTCATAAAGTATTCACTCAAATTTTAATCCAATGACTTTACCATCAAACTGATTTTTCCATTCGAGATTAGTGGACTTCGTAATAATAAGTAATGCGTTGCATCGCCAACGTCTGGTGCTATTATTGATGTTCATTTAAATAAAAGACTAAATTATTCTTATTAAAGTATTTTCTCAAATTTTATTCCAATGACTTTACCATCAATAACTGCCAACGAAACATCACCATCTTTATCTTCAGCAAATACAAATATAGCATTATCCTTGGATACACAATATTGCCACCGTCTACACCGGCGGATTATAATATATATATTCAGTGGAGGCGACTTTAAAAAAAATTCCAAACACTTAAGCTGCAGGCGGAGCAGGCAAGAAGTTGGGGGATGTTGACATCTCAGAAAGAAAAGAATTATCAGACACTTGTTGCAGATTATTTAGTTTTCTGTCGCCCTCCGAAATCGGATCAGAAATTGTAGCATCTCCTGTTCCTGAGTGATCGAGAGAGGCGTCATTGTATATGTCCCACCATTTGTGCACCAACATCTTTATATCTTCCCTCCCCATATTTTCCTCCTCCCCACTGAACCTCCACGGCTTCGATCCCTGCACATCCACATCTATCAATAAACATAACCCCGCATGCCCAGAACGCCTACCTATCTCATCTTTTACATATACGTCATATTTTTTTTCTATATAATGCATTTGCACGAATGTGGGCAAAAAGGAAAAGCTTACAGCTGCACAATAGTGAACAACTTTGACATTGTCCAAGTCCACGTTATGGGGATGTCGCCATAGCATGGCCAGAACCAGATTGTACACCAAGGGGATGGGCTTGTATATCTTCTCAAAATACATGTTCAAGAAATCCTACAAAACATATATATACACACCACAATTTAGTCAAATTTAGATCTGGTAAACCAAACAAAACTCTGCATGATCCTGACTAAAATTCATAACAGATGCAGACCTGTTCTGCGAAGGGCGTTGGCACAGTGACCATCAGAGTTTCCACGAGCCTGTCGAATGTAAGCTGACCAGGCTCAAAAACAAACATGCCAGCGTTGAAGTATGGAGAGGGCCGTTGCCCTAATTCGATGGGCCATGATACCTTGTCGGGGCACTGCTGGCAGTATCCGATGTTGTACTGCGGAGTGTGACTCCATGTCTTCTCGCAGAAGCAATCCATCACGGCATAGAAGTATCCATCGGGCATGTCAAATAGATGGTCAATGTTGTCAAAGACCTGGATGTCTGCATCCAGATATACCATCTTGCTGTACTCCTCAAACTGCCCACCACCCAAAACAAGATTCTTAACAACTATATGCATGCGTTTAGAGTATCGAAAGTTGCAGAAAAAGGAAAGAATTGAAAATACCTCCCAAATACGGAGTTTAGAGTAATTGAGGACATAGTAAGCCATTGCGAATTGCACTTGATTCTTGGGGGGTTCGATGGGCTGAATCTCGCGAACAATACAACCCTGTCTTTGCAGTTGCAGGCGATGATCGTCTGGAACATCGGGCAAAACAGCTACGACAAGAGGATATTTGCTCTTCACCTTCCGCAAACCCTTTGCAAGTCCAACAACACCTTTCACGTAGTCGCCGGATCCAGCCAAGAAAGTCACGTATGCTCTACAAGTTTTTCTGGCCGCCTCTCTCATGTCCTGGAAGAGCTGATCTTCTGGAGCAATTCCTGGATTCATGGTGAGAAAAGGAGACTCGACAGTATGTATGCTGAAAGTTAATAATGTGTTGTAAAAAAGAGAGAGCAGTTCGCCGAACACCAGTGTAGTGTGTATGTTTGGTCGGAAGAGAGTCTGCCTTTATACACAAATTAAAGGTCGCCTGTAGCGGATAATGTTTAAAACAATAATACCTAGAAATAAAATGCCGACATTTTAGTATGTACGTGTCAATTATTCCGGTTTCCTCGGTACCGATAAATTCAACTGTAAAAACTCTGGAAACGGATAAAATTAGCCATAAATTGTTGGAAGATACATAGGCAAGCTAATACAATTTGACAGCAACTCATCCCAACACACACAGAGACAAAGAGAACGATCGGTGGACTTATGGTGTCGGGTTCAGTGAGCGATAGCATTTTCAGTTGATATCTAATTTTTAATTCGCGAATCTGCTTACCAGGTAGAATATTCGAAAGCCGTTGGCGACGTCTATAGAACCTTTACCTTCCAACGCGTACCTAACAGCACTAACGCCGCGGCTAGGCTCCGGTGATTGTGTAGTCGGTGCAGTAGAATAAGGCTACAGATATTGTTTTTATGTAGAAAAAATAAAGTGTCGTGTGGGTCACCCACGTTCCTTGGCTTTGAAGCAACATGCAGGAAGTTGAGTCGGTGGTGTAAAGCGCCGGATTTGACAAAACTGCACTTCAGAATCGGTGGGTGCCAAGACAAATTAACATCTAAAGATTGAAGTGTGGAAACGGCGCCATGGTTCCACTGTAAATTTAGGCCATCTACAAACCAAAAGTCATTGAAGATAATGTTAGTTATATATATCAGAGATAACTTTAAATAATAATCATTAAAGATAATGTTATATAATGAATATTCAGGTATATATATATAGGGAAGAAAAGTCCAAGAAATCGGAGGTGAAAATATATTGCAGAAAAGAACCATTGAGATGCACTGTACATTTTTTCACTTGAGTATCTCTATGTTACACCATCTACCAACCAAAAGTCTTTGAAGATAATGTTAGTTATATATATGAGAGAACTTCAAATAATAATCATTAAAGATAATGTTATATAATGAATATTCAGGTATATAATATACATATGTGGAAGAAAAGTCAAAGAAATCGTAGGTGAAAATATATTGCAGAAAAGAACCATCGAGAAGCATTGCACATTTTTTCACTTCAGCGTCTCTATGTTACACTATCTACAAACCAAAAGTCATTGAACATGATGTTACTTATATATATATGAGAGATAACTTTAAATAATAATCATTAAAGATAATGTTATATAATGAATATTCAGGTATATATATATAGGGAAGAAAAGTCCAAGAAATCGGAGGTGAAAATATATTGCAGAAAAGAACCATTGAGATGCACTGTACATTTTTTCACTTGAGCATCTCTATGTTTCACGCCACAATGAATAAAGATTATGATATATATTATAATATAATTATAAAATACTGAAGAGAAAAGTCCAAGAAAATCGTATGTGCAAGATATATTGCAGAAAGAAGCCATTTGCCACATTTTTTTCGTTGAGGCATCTCATGTTACGCCAAAGATATATAATATAATTATATATATATACTAATATTATATATATAACTATGAGAAAAGTTCAAGAAATTTCGCTATGTGAAAATATATTGCAGAAAAGAAGCATTGCACATTTTTTCAGTTGAGCATCTCTATGTTACACGCAAACTTCTTTAAGATAGAATGCGACATGTAATCTTGTTTTAGGGGTTAGGATTTGGTTTGTTTTAGGTATTAGGATTAGGTTTGTTTTGTAGATATATTTGGATAAGAAAAAGTATTGCATTATTATTTATAATTCAAATGAGTATTAAAAGAAATTGGTAACTTGTTTTTATTAATAAGTTAATTTTTAAAATAAAGGAGAGTTAATACATTACCTATTTTTGAACATTTGTAAATTGATTAATTTTTTTTATGTAACACATAATATGATTGTTGAAAATTGATTAATTTTTTTTATGTAACACATAATATGATTGTTGAAATTAGTGGAGAATATGGATTATTGGAGAGAGTCTCTTCATTAGTTGTGCATGTGTTATAGTTTAGGATTAGTTCTTACTTTCTAGGTGTTAATTCTAATTCTCCTATTCTTATATAAACTTGTATATTCTTGATGTTAATGATTAATGATTAGAGCATTCCATGTGAGGCAGTCTCTAGGTGCAACTTGCTCACCTGTGAGCTCCTAAGTTTCATAATATATTTGATTTCTTTCATTTTTAACATGGTATCACAACTTGGCTTGGGTTTGTAATTGTGACTGGTGAGGTTGCTATGTATGATACCAGCGTGACTGTGGAATTGTTCAATATGCCTGTGCGTGGAAGGATTTGTTAAGGCCGTTTGGAAGAGCTTGATTTTATTAAGGATGAAGATGTTGTGCCGATTTATTGGATCAACGCGCATTTTCCATTAACAACAATGTTGCTCTATGTTATGACCAACGTGAGATTTGGGAGGATATCCGCGTCGTTTGCCCTTCACTTAGAGAAATTATCTTTAACGCGACCGGTCAGCACGACCATATTGTGAAGATATCCGCCTTGGTCGACGTGGAGGTTGGAAACTTGATCGACGTGGAGATTGACTGCCTCGTTGACATGGTCATCGACTCGCTTATTCAATGGTTATTGGTTGTTGTGGTGTGCCAGATAGGGGACACGAACCCACAATCCCTGTGGCCTATGGTTGGACAGTGGTGTGGCATGCTCGGTTGATCCAGGTGGATATTGGTGGCCACCCACCAATTCCACTTGGACCCCCACCATTGCTTCTTTCAGTTTTTCAGTTTCCTTAATTGTAGCACAATTGACTATTTTTAGCAGTTTTTTGGGTCCTAAACTTCCGGAGCCGTTTTGAGGCCCTAAACGACGTTTTTTGGGAAATCTGTCTAAAATCAATTTTTTGTCGTAGTCCTTGGAGAGATCTTTCCAACGCGTTATCATGCACGTCAAACGGAGATAATATGACCAAGTCACGACCCCAGGAAGTTGGCTATCCAACTCACCATAAGGGGGCCCCATAAACTCTTGGTGTTACATCTCCTCAGGTTTGGGTTTTGGTTGTTTAGGGTTTGCTCTTATTCTTCAATAATAAAATGGCCCTTAAGCCTCATTGTAAGGCAGTTTAGAGGCATGTAGCCACCACATCTCTTCTCAGAGATAAGCTATCATCACCCTAGTTGGTTTATTTCCATTTCTATTTGTAAGCATATTTCATTATCTTACATTAATGAGATGAAGTATTATTTCCACTGCATCTCTGTATTTATGGTTATCTTTGTAATTTGTTGCATTCTTGTTTAAATCCGGATCAGTGGGATCAGAGCGGTCTGCTTTTTTTCTCTGG
The DNA here is from genome assembly GCA_000404065.3 of Pinus taeda. NCBI lineage: Eukaryota > Viridiplantae > Streptophyta > Pinopsida > Pinales > Pinaceae > Pinus > Pinus taeda. Next base: position 168,577 of record APFE030378202.1, on the reverse strand, counting down.
TTTCTTTGCATGTCCCCAACGAGGTTGGGATATAAGGAGTTAGGGATTGAACTGGTCGAACCTTTACAAGACCAGCCTCGGAAATCCCGATGGCCTCCCATGGCAGATGAAAAGTAAGATGAGGGGGTAGGAGATCCTATCAAAATCTTTCTCGAAGAATCCCTCGAGCAACAAAGGAATGCAGTGATGGACAACTTTGCCCAAATCCTTCAGTGGCGACCCAAGGGTGATGCATCGGCTTCCAACAGCTACTCTAGAAACGCCACACTATTTAAGGTACACGTCAATTTTGAAATCCCCATATTCGAGGGTTGGATAGACGCAGATGCCGTTGATAAATGGTTAAATCTGCTAGAGGGTTATTTTTCTATTCATGATTTTTCCAGTTGGGAAAAAATTATTTTCACTCTTCTCAAAGCAGCCCTCCACGTCAAGGACTGGTGGGAAACCTACTGCGCGCGAAGGATGAAAGTACAAGCTCACTATTTTCAGCCACACCCACTTGGAATTCATTCGAGGGTGCCATCAAGGAGCAGTACTACCCTGTCGGAAGCTATGAGGATCAATACATAAAGTCGACCATGCTGTGGCAAGGAAGGGACCAAGACGTGTTGGAGTTTACCAATATTTTCCATACCCTTCGCACAAAGTTGGGTATCAAGGATTCAGAGCAGCATTTGGTACTCAAATACCGCGTCTGCCTACACAAGTACATCCAGGAAGAAATAGAATTCCTGAACATCTCCTCGCTCGACATGGCATACTGATATACCGTCAAGGTCGAGCAAAAGTTTAAATAAAATAAGTGAGACTTTGGATCTATGAATCTGAAGAAAGGGAAAGGTGCCCCCAAACCGTAGAACAAAGGACAAAGCCAAGGTGGAGAGACCCAAGAAAACCCGCCAAAATTGCAAGCAAAGAACAGCACTGCGAAGCCGAAAAAGGACATGGGAAAGTGGTGTGAGTTCCATAAGAGCTCCACTCACAACACAAGTGAGCATCAGGCCAAGCAGTCATTGGTGGCCGAGCTAAAGGTTTCAGAATCAGATGCATGTTCTGACTTTGAGTCAGAACCCGACAAGGGGAATGACAAAGGGAAGCAGATTATTGATGCAGAGCCCAATGCCACCGTTACCACCATAAAGATCCAGAAGGAGGAACCCAAAGATCCGGAGGAGGAGGAGCGTCTATTCCACTCCTAGATGTGGGTAAAGGGCTCCCCACTACAATTCATTATCGACAGCGGGAGCCAAAAGAACCTCATTTCGGTAAAGGTCGTGAAGCGGTTGGGCTTACTAAGCATACTGCATCCACAACCGTACACCATCGGGTGGCTTCACGAAGGACGGGATCTTCGCATGAGCCAGCAGTGTCGCCTTCCATACAACATCAAGCCCTTCATAGATGAGGTATTGTGTGACATTCCTCCCCATGAAGTTTGTGATGTATTATTAGGACAACCATACTTGTGGAAGTGACATGTTGTGTATGAATCAAGGCCCCATGCTATTATTGTTACTTTGGGAAATAGGTTGTACAGGATACTGGAGGTAGCACGATCTAGCTCCATCTCTTTGGTTACTACAAAACAATGCAGTAAGCTCATTTCCAAAACCGGGAATTTTTTTTTGCTGATAATACGCCCTCAAGGAAAGAACAAGATGGTGGCCACAACCTCCAAAAAGGGCCCCTTTGCATGACAACTACAGATGGACAAGGTCATGGAGGAGTACAAGGAAATCTTCACCTCCCCCGCAGGGGTTCCTCTACACTGTCAGGTTAAGCACTCCATTGATCTAACCCCAGGTGCGCTGCTGCCCAATGGACCAATCTATCGGTGCTTTGTTCTAGAGAACGATGAAATCAAGATGCAGATATAAGAGCTACTATAGAAAAGTCACATCCGTCCGAGTTCATCGCCCTGTGGGAGCCCGATCGTGTTGGTATAGAAGAAGAATGGGACTTGGAGACTCTATATTGACTATCAAGCGTTGAACAATATCACTGTCCATAATAGGTACCTGATCCCATGAATTGATGACCTCCTCGACCAACTGAAGGGGGGAAAATATTTCAGCAAGATCAATTTGAATTCAAGATATCACTAGGTACCAATCGAACCCTCTGATGTGTGGAAGATTGCCTTCAAAGCTAAGGAGGGCCTTTTCGAATGGTTGGTTATGCCTTTCGGATTGATGAATGCTCTTGCAACCCTCATGAGGCTAATGGATGACATCTTGCAGCCATTCACCAACTCATTTGTAGTGGTATACTTGGATGACATCCTGATCTTCAGCCAGAGTTGGGAATAACACCTCCACCACATCCGACCAGTTCTCTAAACACTGTGACAGCACAAGTTATGTGCCAATTTGGAGAAATGAACTTTTGGCATGACCCAAGTTCAGTATCTAGGATACATTATTGACGAACATCGGGTGCATGTGGATCCAACCAATATGCAAGTCATTCGGGATTGGCCATCTCCAACCACTCTAACATAGCTTCGCAGCTTTCTAGGCCTTGCGAACTTCTACCACAAGTTTGTGCTGGGATTTTCTTATATCACTTGGCCCTTGAGTCAAGTCACCAAGGGAGGAGAGAAAGCAAAATTATTTGGTCTGAATATCAATAGAAGGCATTCACAGAGTTGAAAGATCACCTCTGCTCGGCACCAGTGTTCGCATTACCAGACTTGCAACAACCATTTGAGGTTGAGATATATGCCTCTAACTATGCTATTGGGGCAGTCCTTACTCAACACGGGCATCCAGTGGCATATCACAGTGAGACACTTTGAGACACAGTCCAGAAGTATCCCGCTTATGACAAAGAGATGTATTCCATTGTGCAGGCCTACCGACAATAGAAGAATTACATTTTAGGGAAGGAAATGGTCATCCACATAGACCACCGACCCCTACAATTCATACAGACCCAAGGGAAATTGCAGAATGATCACCAGCAGAAGTGGTCCACATACCTACAACAATTCCATTTGAATATCAAGTATAAGAAGGGTAGCACCAATAATGTTACAGATTTCCTCAGTCGACCAACGATCATGGTGTTAACCACCGTGCTCAACTCTTGTGGACACGAGACTTCTTATTGGCCAGTTCTCTTCAAAAGTGACCCAGAATTCAGCCACACATACCAGACACCCTTGGAGGGTCAGCATGTTCCAGATTTTTACCTCCACGATGCCTTGTTATGCCACCTAGGTCACCTTTGTGTTCCTTCAAGCGAGTGTGTCAAGATGATTTGGGAAGCACACTATAGTCGGGCTGCTAGGCATTTCGGGGTCAAGAAAATGGTGGTAGTACTGCAGAAGAATTTCTATTGGCCAAATCTTCGACGGGATGTCAAGAAGTACATCAGATCATGCACTACCTGTGCCATTGCCAAACCGACCATTAAGAAGCAAGGCCTCTATACCCCGCTGCCTACCCCTAGTTGACCTTGGAAATCCATCTCCATGGAATACATGTCAGGACTTCCTTCCACTAAGCATGGAAACAACTGTGTTTTTATGGTAGTCGACCGGTTCTCAAAGATGGCCGTTATGGCGGCCTGCAAGAAGAATATCACAGTAGAAGCCACTGCTAAACGCTTCTTTGAACAAGTGTGGGTACACTTTGGGATCCCACATTCTATCATCTCAGATCAAGACAGTAGGTTCCTTAGTACATTTTGGTCAATCAATGTTGGACACCAAACTCACTAAGTCCACAACCTTCCATCCTCAAACTAATGGCCATACAGAGGTTGTCAATAGGATGATCATACACATTTTGCGCATGTACAACTCAAAGCATCCACGCATATGGGACGAGAGCCTCCCCTATGTTCAGCACAACTACAACTGCACTCTCCACAACTCAACTGGCCACAACCCTTTTCAGGTGGGCTTGGGATTCCGTCCACTATGTCCCATTGATGTGGCCATGCCATTTGCAGCTACTCACGTAGATTCGACTCATGTCCAGTCTGAAACAAATAAGGAAAACACCTTCATTGAGTACATCCAAAATATTCGCTAGTAGGTCCATGACATTCTATAGAAATCAAATGCCAAGTACAAGTAGTGACATGATCAGCATCAGGTTCCACACAAGTTTCAGGTGGGCGACAAAGTCTGGTTGCATTTTCAAAAGGAACGCCTTACCAGAGCCTATCGGAAACTTAGACCACTCTGATATGGTCCTTACACCATTACCAAGGCTGTGGGAGACAGTGCATTTGAGCTTAGCATTCCCCCCTTCCTTGGCCTGCATCCAATGTTCAATATTCACCGCCTTCGGCCATACTTTCCACCATTACTAGACACATCTGACATTGCAGAACAGCTCACACCCATAGAATTAAATCCAGATTGCATGGAACAAGCTGCAACTGATCGGATCATTGACACACAGATCAGGCACACTCACCAGCATAATATCCAACTATATCGAGTTGGCAAAGCAGGCCAACTCCTTCACCAGGGCAAGTGGCTCACCAGGGACCAAGTTCAGCAGAAGTTTCCTCATCTCAAGGAGGAACTCAACGCAATGGGGACCATTACTTCCTAAGGGGGGAGGAATGATAAAGGTGGATATTGGTGGCCACCCGCCAATTCCACTTGGATGCCCACCATTGCTTCTTTCAAATTTTCAGTTTCCTTAATTGTAGCATAGTTTACTATTTTTAGCAGTTTTTCGGGTCCTAAACTTCTAGAGCCATTTTGAGGCCCTAAATGATGTTTCTTAGGAAATCTGTCTAAATCATATTTTTCCTCGTATTCCTCAGAGAGATATTTCCAGTGGGTTATCATGTGCATCAAACAGAGATAATATGACCAAGTTGTGACCCCGGGAAGTTGGTTGTTTAACTCACCCCAATGGGGCCCATAAACTCTTGGTGTTACATCTCCTCGAGTTAGAGTTTTGGTTGTTTATGGTTTGCTCTTATTTTTCAATAATAAAAAGGCCCTTGAGCCTCATTGTAAGGCATTTCAGAGGCATGTAGTTGCCACATCTCTTCTCAAAGATAAGCTACCATCGCCCTAGTTGGTTTATTTTCATTTCTGTTTGTAAGCATATTTCAATATTTTACATTAATGAAATGAAGTATTATTTCCGCTGCATCTATATGTTTATGGTTGTCTATGTAATTTGTTGCATTCTTATTTAAATCTAGATCATCAGTGGCACATACGTCGTGAGCTGCTATGGTGATTAGTTTTTCATGGGTCGAAGTGGAGCACCGGAGGTCGAGATTGAGTGGGATGTCATGATCAGTTTTTTGTTGGCAGAAGTGGAGCAGTGGAGGTCGAGATCGAGTGGGATATGGTGATCAGTTTTTCATGGGCTAAAGTGGAGAAGTGGAGGTTGAGATCAAGTGGGCTGTGGTGATCAATTTTTCAGGGGCTGAAGTGGAGCAACGAAGGTTAAGATCGAGTGGGTTGTGGTGATCCGTTTTTCGTGGGCCGAAGTGGAGAAACAGAGGTCGAGATCACTCGATTGTGTGGATTGCTTGGTGGCCGAGATCTACAGATCCAACACAAGACTGGTGCCCTCCTGCAAGTTTTTCTTCTTTTAATTATAACATCTCAGCCTAACTCAATGTGTGGGCTATTGTTTTTCTCGGCCTCCCTCCTCCAACACAGCAAAAGAGATAGTGGTAGATCACAAGTTTTATTTTTTATACATGTTATTTAGCCCATACAGTTTTTGTCTCCTGTGGTTGGTACAACAATTACACACAGTCGATACTTAAAACGCTGGCCTATGTTCCATTCAATTTGAAGCAATTTCTTGGTGTATGAAACCTTGGGTTTTCTCTGTTGTCAGGACTCAGGAGGTGATTCTCTAATGGTTAAATCAATGTGAAAGTGGATTTTGAAAATAATGGACAACAATTTTTTTTCCTCTGTGTTATTTATTTTGGAGGTGCGGTGTTACTGCTCTAAGGTCAAGATTTCTTGAAGCCAAGATCACTTGGTCATTTGAAGCCGAAGGTGAGTATCATACTTTGGTGGCTAACTCTTTTCTGTCTTCCTTTGATACTTTTTTAAAAATGATTGAGATCATCAGTATTGGTGAATTTTGTTTCTTTGATGTTGTGAAGATCATTGTAAGATCACCCAATTTTTTTTTTATTGAAAGCAATGATCGCTGAAGGTTGAGCACCTTGAGGCAAATGCATAGATCGACCTATGTCATGATGAATAATCATATGGCAGAGGCGTACTTGAATGAGAGCAATAAGTGCGATGGGTCCAATTATTCAAACTGGAAATTCAAATTGCAGCTATTGCTTGAGTGGCAAAGTGCGTGGGCTATTAAAAATGGGGATGAATTGAAGCTGACTGTAGCCAGAGGTGGAACAGTTGTAGCAATTCAATATTGGGAGAAGCGAGAGTGCTATTGAATTTTTCAGCTAAATACTGCATTATCCCTCACATTAGAGAGTGTAAATCACCAAATGATATTTGGACAACTCTCAGGGATTTGTATGAGATAAAGAATACAAATCACCTATTGTTCCTAAAGAGAAATATTCTCTCCATTAAAATGGAGGAGAATGAATTAGTCATTGCATTCATCTCTTGGATCAAGGAGCTGAGAAATAAGTTGGCCGATATAGGGGAGACAGGGTCGAACACTGATCTTGTCATGGTTACCATGAATGGTATGACTGATGACTATCATATGTTTATTATAGGCCTGAATGCAAGGGAGAAAACCACCAATTTCGAATAATCGACAGGGATCTTGATTCAAGAGGAAGAGAGGCGGATGACTTTGAAACCCTAGAATTCAGATCTTGCATTAATGGTGAAGAAAAATCCTTTTAAAGGGGAAGCAGTGCAGGAGAGAAAGGTGGAGGTACACCACAAAGAGAGCCACCTCAAGGTATCTCTTTGACCAAAAATGATTTAGGAACCAAGTGTTTTTACTGTGGTAAAGTTGGTCACATTGCTAGGAATTGTCATAAGAAGAAGCTTGATGAAACTCCACATAGACAAAAGAAGCATGCAGGGCACTTTGCTGATGAAGATAGGAATAAGAACCTTAGACTATTTGTATCTGATGTTTCTTTCTCTACTGAGAATGATGAAGAAGAAACTTGGTTTGTGGACTCAGGAGCTTCCACTCACATGATATGTAACATGCACTGGTTCAAAAGTTTTAAAGAAACCAACAGTGGTGCTAATATCTACCTTGGTGATGATAGAGCTTACCAAATCAAAGTACATGGAGACATTCCTATGATTTTTCCTAACGGAAAGATCAGGAAAATCTAGAATGTGATGTATGTACCAGGAATTAAAAATAACTTAATCTTTGTTTAAATTATTGCAAATCAAAACTTGAAGGTAGATTTTTTTAAATCCTATTGTGTCATTAAGGATTTGTTGGATAAAAAAAAACTATTTGCATCTAGAATTCAAGTTGGAGACCTGTACAAGTTGAATGTCACAAGCGTACCACACCGGCATTTGACTTCAACAATAATGACAACAGAGAATATTTGGCATAAAATATTCGGACACATCAATCTTCCTAATTTAGTGCGGCTACAAAAACAAGGTATGGTCAATGGACTCCTTTTAAAAATGCACATAATCATTGTGAAGGATGTGCACTTGGGAAGATGCACAGGATGAATTTTCCTTAAGTTCAAATAGAAGAAAGAGAGATATCCTAGAACTTGTGCACACTGATATATGTGGACCAATGTAGACAAGATCATTAGGATGAGCATATTATTTTTTATTATTTGTTGATGATTGCACAAGGTATAAATGGGTATATTTTCTCAAAAGGAAAGGTCATACATTTGAATATTTTAAAGATTTTCGAAGTATTGATTGAAAAAAAATAGGGAAAGTCATCAAAATTCTCCCTTCAGATCAAGGGGAAGAATACAAGATGGGACAATTCGTCAAATATTGCAGGAACCATGGAATAATTGAATAGTTTACAATACCCCACACTCCACAGTAGAATGAGGTGGTAGAGAGGAAGAATAGAACTTTAGTGGAGTGTGCATGCAACATGTTGGAAGGTAAGAACCTATCTAATGGCGTTTGGGCGGAGGCTATAAATACTACAATTTATTTAAAGAATAGGAGTCCAACGAAGAGTATTGATCTTAAAACTCCATTCGAGGTATTATATGGTTTTAAGGCTGTGGTTAGTCATGTACGAGTATTTGGTTTGAAATATTTTTCTCATGTTCCAAAGGAGGATAGGAAGAAATTGGATTCTAAGGCCATCAAATTCATATTTGTAGGATATTGTGCTGAGTTTAAATCATACAAATTGTTTAATCCATCTACTCATAAGGTATTTGCGATTAGAGATGTGATATTTCATGAGCAGGTTGATGAAGGAAACAAAGACAAAGGAAATGAGTTGTGGCACATTCCTTTGCTGATGGAGGATAGCAGTGAGGAAATTAAGGACAGCCATGTGGAACAGAAACAACAACAAAAAGAAGAATCAAGTGATGCAGGTACAGTTAGCAAGCCAAGTCCATCAAGGCATGGGCAAGACATATTTGAGGCAAGTCCGCCACTAAGGAGATCAGGTAGGTAGACTCAATTACCAGTAAGATATATGGATCATGCTCTTATAACTAGTATGTTAAATGTTTTTGAGCCCTCAAATTATAAAGAAGCAAGTCAATATGATGAATTGAGGGTAGCCATGGAAGAGGAATATGAGTCAATACTTAAAAACTAAACCTAGGATTTAGTTGAACTACCAGAAGGAAAAAAACCTATAGGTTGCAAGTGGTTATATAAACCTAAATTGAAATTAGATGATAGTGTAGACAAATACAAATCTAGGATGGTAGTTAAAGGTTACTCACAAAGGGAAGGAATTTATTATGAGGAAACATTTTCTCCGGTAGCTAAGCTAAACATTATTAGAATGATTATAGCTTTAGCTACAAAACATCATTGGAATCTACACCAACTAGATGTGAAGTCTACATTTTTAAATGGATAATTGAAGGAATAGGTCTATTTAAAACAACCTGAAGGTTTTATCAAACAAGGGAAGGAGCATTTAGTATACAAATTGAAGAAGGCATTATATGGTTTAAAACAGGGACCGAAGTCATGGTATGAAAAAAATGATTCATTTTTCCTTAAACATAATTATAAGAGGAGAAAAAATGACCCAAATCTGTATTTGTGTTTGATGAAAAGGGGCAAACTGTTTTGATTTCTTTATATGTAAATGACTTAACTATCACTGGAAATGCTAATGAATTGATTAAATAAATAAAGGTGCAGATGTTACAAGTGCTTGAAATGAAAGACCTTAAAGAATTACACTATTGTTTGGGTCTGGAAGCTTTGAGGGAGTTTGGAGGGAGTTTGGAAAACATTTCTCACTCAAGGGAAGTATGTCAGAGGGTTATTGAAAAAGTTCAGAGTGGAGCAGTGAAAAGCTGCCTTAGTGCCTTTACAGCAGAATCTTAAAATTTGGATGGAGGATGATATTTGATTTCTTCCATTTTTAACAATGATAGTTAGCTATTTAATTAATGGAAGAAAATAAATAGTGCTAGTTATAAACAAATGGCCATGAAAATCAACAATAAAGGCCTAATGGACATTTAAACTAAAAAATCACAGCGTCAACCTAAACAAAATTGTGGCTACATGTGGGAGAATATAGGACCTATTTAAGCACATTCTTAGATTCACCAATATATTTGTAAATGACTTAGGATTCATGCTCCTCCTCCACCTATATTTTAACCCCCTAGCCTATTGGTAACTCATCTTAGGATTTTTTTTCTTCTCTAGAACCCTTGTGGAAACCATTGTAATTTCCTAACGATATTTCGATTTAGAGTGCAAAGGTTTAAGCTTCAATAAATCCTTATCATTGGACATTGAAATGAGGAAGGACTTGGATCTAGTATGTCCCTAGTTGGAACCTTCCAAAAAATTGTTGGTTCATCCTCATACAATAGGAATTAAGTGCTCCCTGAAGAATTATTAAGGTTTCAAAGCCATGTAAATATCGTAGGAAATGTGTGGGATTGATAGGCACAAGCTCGTGTATTGTTAGTTACTTAGACATGCATGGATGTTCATTTAATAATGGGAGACTATACCTATTGAATTGTAAACTACTATTTATATGCCATTGGATAGTCCATCACAAGAAACCTATGACAATAAATAGGAATCTATACTATGAAAGATTAATTCCTTTTAGATTCCAAATTTATTATTCATTTTTATATTTGTGCATGAAATAGATAATATGAAAAAATAGAGAATAGGTAAATACAATCCTCACAAATTACAACAAACGCCAAGATATTGTATGGGAACCGTTACTAGAGAAAACCCATATGGAAGTTGAGGTTTCTATATTGTATTTTGTTCGTAATGGAGATGATGCAAGTACAAAGGAGAAGGCACTCTCTATGGAGTTTCCTAATATGTTTGTCTCGTGGGTTGCTACAAAACACAAAACTCCTCTGTTATGCTCTCTCTCTCTCTCTATCCACACTCAAATACTTTTCTCTAATATGATATAAAATGTAAGGAAATAGAATCAAACCTCTTTTCCTAATAATGGACCAGTTATATCATGCCCTAACACCCTACTAGGGATTAGATTTTACAGGGGTCTACCCTATGACATGAGTTACAACTCAACCCTTACAGAGTATTCTTCATAGTCACCATGTGGCTAGACCATTTTCCATATGTAATCAGGGATGACATGGAATCCTCTCAAATTATGGTGGTTAATCATGATAGGCCAGCTTCCAAGGGGCATAACTTTCTCATACGAGCTATGATTAATGTGATTTTTGTGTCATTGGAAAGGTATTGGTCTGTAAATTATGGAATCTAGGTGCATAGTAAGTTAGGGACCATAAAAGGTGGTCATGGGACCTTTGGTAAAAATGACCTTATAGGTTGACTCCTCCATTTTTTCCACTCTATCAACATCAATATGGATGACAAATAATATAATGATAAAATCCAAACCATACCTCCCCGTGTTGGGAGGTTTTTGGTCCTCATAAGCTTTTTTTGAATTAGGTGAGGTAACTTTTCCTCTACCTTCCCCTTAGAGAACCATTTAGCCTTTTCTGGAAGTTATTCTTTCAATCCAATCTACTAAAGGTCATGCAACCCATATCTTGTAGTTGTAGATCTCTTCTACAAAACTATATGTTTTTCCAACTCTGCTTGAGCATCTGGTGCTAAGTAAATCCACATTCACAACTAAGTATATGCACATTTATGTGGGTATATTAATTTTGCAGGCACTATCTCCCATCTTTTCCATTACCTCAAAAGGGCCACATCATAAAGCCTTGATTTTCTTACCAGGAACCTCTAGCCTCTCCTTAATCAACTCTAACCATACTTTATCACCCACTCTGAATGACCTCTTTGTCATATGCTAATCATGCTTGGTATTTTAACTTTCTTTTGACTTCTTTAGTGCTTCAAGTACTTGTAGATGGAATTTCTTGTTCTTCTTAACATTTCTTTTTCTCTTAAAGAACTTCGTATGAGATCCTCTCCCACTGCTCCTTTTTTCCCATATACAACATCTAAAGGAGAGGGTGGAAAATATCCAAAACAAGTCTTAAATTGTGACTTACCAATTGAAGTGTGGATTGCTTTATTGTAGGAGTGTTTTATGTAGACCCTATTTTATCCTAGGTCTTCCAACGCTTCTGATTTTAGCCCATCAAAATTTGTACCAAAGTCCTACTAACTACTTATGTTTTTCCATCTATTTATGGGTGGAATGTTGTATGTATCTACAAATTTTTGTCCATATTCTCCCACAATGTAGTCCAAAATGCACTGAGAAATCTAGTGTACCTATTTCAAACGATGTTCCTTGGCATCCAAAAGTGCAACCATACCTATTAAAATAACAAGTTAGTTTCTTCTTGTTGAATTTTATACAAGAACAAATAGTAGAAACTAATTTTTTTATTTGATAATTAATAAATACTTGGAAATTACTGAGAGGGGGGATGAACAATAATTGTGTATTTTCAGTTATTCAAATCAACTTAATTTCCTCCTCTTTTTCCTTTCTTAAGTATTGAAACTAATGGCTTATGTATGTGTTCAAATTTTAGTTGTTTCCTTTGCAGTTACCAGAGAGATATTTTCAAATATAAAAATAATTCAAAAAAATCCCACAAGTGAGACGCCAACATTCAATGCATTAAGACACCAGATGTAAGTGGAAACCCATAAAAGGAGAAAACCACGAATTTTTGGCTAAAGTGATGTGAAGGAAAGCTCTTGCTCCCTTATTACATCAAATTTTATGTAAGCTCCAACATACATGAGGTTAGTACCTCAATTCTTCTGCAAGATTCAACTTGCAAGGAAGCTTAAACTCCCCCGAATTTTCTGCAGCCTACAACCCATAGGAGGCTCCTACCTCAATAGGCTCCAATTTGTTCTTTATCAAGTTACAACTTGAAAGGAGACTACACTCCCCAAATTAGATTACAAATCCAATTTTTTGGTTACCTTGTCTTTGTCTTTGTTCTGAAATTTGTTGTTGACCTCTTTTTTACTACTTATCCTCTCTTCTTCTCTTCTTCAAGTTTGTTCCACTTCTGCTACTATCCCTCATCCTCTTTTCTCCTTACCAGGATTTTTCAAGAACTCTCTCATACAAATGTTTAATTAACAAAACTTATCTCATTCAACAATGCATATTTTATAAGCATGGCTCTCTGTCTATTTGTATTCTATGCATGAATTCAAAATGAGTTGTCTCATGTTATTCCAGGACTATTTTCATCTCACCTCTTATTCTTCAGTTGAGTCTCAAATTACGAAAAAAAAAATCTTTGTACTATTTGCACATCCAAAGAGTTATGGTCAAGAATTAATTGTTGCATAAGACAAGGCTCAAATAGATAAACATGTTGTAATGCAGGCTAGTTGGAGATAGGGTGTGTGTAGAAATTCCTTGTATATTCAAACTTCTTATGTGAATTGCTAAAAAAACAACTTGAATATACTCTACTCATCTGTGGAACAATTAATCGATCGAGAAATCACAAAGCGTAAAAGAGAAATAATGAAATCAAAACATTACATAATTATTTCCCTGGGAAACCTACAACTAAAAACTCCTACTATCTGTATATTGCATTAGTAAGGAAATAATAGAAGATTACAATGCTTTTCTCAAGCCCGAGCAACCTCTGCACTATCTCTATTTGTCTCATCGTTTCCTAGACAATCCTAAGCCAATACTAAACTAAATTTCTGCTTGCCAAAGTCCCTATTTCCTTGCATTTTTTCCTTGCGAATTAGCCCCTATTAATTAGGGAAATTCCTCAATATGAATTGTACAATCCTCATGGGCCTTATTCTAACAACTTTCAACACCTGAAATATTCAAATGATTATACAACTGATAGTAAATTGCCCCTAAACTCCAATCTCAACTGGGTAAGTCTTAAATCTGACATGCATGAATTATCTATGAATTAATCATCAGTTAACTGGTTGAACACATAAGTCAACACCCCACTGTCTGACCTCTTACTACTTCCTCCATCAGTTGGAAGTAGTTTAACTGACTTTAACTAAGTTACATTGAATTAATTAATTACAACTCAAATTAAACTCAACTAGGGATCCTATAATGTAGGAGACACTCTACATGACTCCAGTTAGACCCTCAAATCGAATTAACTGAGCCAGCTATGTCAATTTAACTTAGTTAACTCATACAAGTTTTCCTATGACATGGAATTACATTTTTATTCCTAAATTAATTCAAGGACAAAATTAAATTAGGATTTTCTTGTTGCATTTCCACTACTCCCTCTCAACAAGAAATGGATTATTAGATACCCCAATCCGGCCTCTATGGAACTCAAAATTTCCTCTTGACAGTGCCTTAGTCAAGATGTCTTCATCTTGTTCCTCTATAGGAATGTACTCCTGCAACATGATTCTCCTCTGCACATAATATCGTAGATGGTGACATCGAATGTCAATATGCTTGGATTGATCATGAAAAAATGGATCCTCAGAGAGTTTGATACAACTCTAATTTCATACTAAATCACCGTAGGATCCATTTACTAACCAAATAACCCAATAAGGATCTTCCTCTTCCAAATGGCTCCATAAGTTGCTTGACTAGCAGCCATGTACTATGCTTCTACTGAACATAGTGCAACTGATCTCTGCTTCCTATTACACCAATAAATTGTTGTTGACCCAATACTGAATATTCCCCCTGATGTGCTCTTCCTGTCAGCTAGACTCCCTGCCCAATCTGCATCTATGAAGCCTTGAAGCTTCACTCCCTCTATCCATCTATACCAAAGACCAAATTGAGTCATGTCTCTTAGGTATCTTAACACTTTTTTAGTTTCCTTCCAATAAATTTTGGTTAGCTTAACCATTTCTTGACTAAGTTGGTTAACTAAAAAACATATGTTTGGTTGTGTTTTCACCAAATACATAAGTGAACCCAAAAGCTTCTGGTAAATAGTAGCCTCCACTACTTCACCTGAAGTAGAATTTTCCTTTCTCGAATTCCCTGCTAGAGGAGTCTCCATGGGTTTGTTTCTCTCCATGTGGAACTTCTTCAATACCTCATTGGCATACTTTCCCTGAGAGACAAATAATTCCTCATTTCCTTGCCATAATTCCATATTAAGGAAATGATGCATTAGGCCCAAGTCCTTCATCTCAAATTCTCTTGCAATATCCTCTTGGCAATAGTTTACCATATTCTCATCATACCTTCGAATTAAATAATTGACATATAATACTATAATCAACACTTTACCTTCAACCACAATATGGTAAAGGTTTGCAACTGCTTCACTTTTGGTGAAGCCCAACCTGGTGATATAGTTTTCAATCCTAGTGTACCAAGCATGGGGTGCTTGTTTCAATCCATACAATACTCTCTTGAGTCTCCACACATGTGACTCTCTATTGAAGGTCTCAAATCCTTTTGGTTGCTCAATGTACACCCCTTCCTCAATCACTACGTTGAGGAATGTTTTCTTCACAACCATCTAATGTATATTCAATGCCATTTGCACTAAAAGTGCTATAATAGATCTGATTGAAGAGTACCTTGCTACTAGAGCAAAGGTCTCTTCATAATCAATTCTCTCCACCTCAGAGAACCATCTGGTCATAAATCTAGGCTTGTGTTTCTCCACACTCCCATTTTTTTCTTGCATTACCTTGTAAAGCCATTCTCTCTAGCATCATGCATCAATCTATCAACTTCTTTGGTGCACTTCCTTCTGTCTCTGGAAGTCTCTGCATGTGGCTACTCCACATCATCTTGAGGTTCTTCCTTTGGAGCTAAAATATCCTCATATCCATGCAAATGAAGCTCCCTTTAAAGGGAACATCTCATGGATTTCTCTTCATCGAACTTCACATCTATGTGAACCACTTCCATCTTGTGAGATACAGGTACACCCGATAGTTGTGAGGTGTATCAGTGTAATCCAAAAATAATTGCAATTGAGTTGTTAGCTTTATCATTTTCCTTGCATCCTTCATAACATGACAGTAAATTGATGAACCAAATATCCTGAAGTGTGCCACATCTTATTTCTTACTTGAAAAAGCTTCTTCTGGTGTCCTCATCCTGAGACTTTGATGAGGAATTGTGTTCTCCACATCTACAGTTGTGTTGCATGCTTCAACCCACAAGTGAAATGGTAGGCCCTAATCATGTAACATCGCTCATACAACTCCCGCAATACTTTTGTTCTTCCTTTCAGTCACCCCATTCTGTTTTGGATTATGGGGTGTTATTAACTCCCATAAAATTCCTTTTGATGCATAAAAATTATTGAATTTATTCGACACATATTCTCCACCATTATCGCTCCTAAGACCTTTCACTTTCCTGCCAATGTCTTTCTCAATGAGTGCTTTAAATTCACAAAATTTAGAGAATGTTTGATCTTTCTTCTACATGAAGAAAATTCAACACTTACGTGAGAAATCATCTACAAATATTACATAATACCTGTCGTGAATGGTCCACACACATCTGAGTGATATCATTCAAGGATTGCTTGTGCTTGACTGTCCTTATCATGAAAGGTGGATTTGGTGTACTTCCCCAATGTACACCCTTTGCATGTATCTCTTTGCTCTAGTGTACCCTTGGAAAGTCCTTTAGAAATCTGTTGTATGATCTTCAATGCACCATGGTGCAAGTGACCCAATATTCTATGCCACAATTCACCGATGTCTCGGCTCTGCACCTTCTCTAATTTTATGCTCAAAGAAGCACAATATTATACATCCAACTTGTAGTGGTTCTTCACTCAAACCCTGATCTGCTTCATCGGTCCTGAGGCTATGTGATGAATGAAATCCTTTCCTCTGCTAAATATCACATCGTAGCCACAATCCTCCAACATAGCAACTAAAATCAAATTCTTCTTCAGACTCAAAACATACATGACATCTTTTAATGTGAGAGGAGAACTAGACTCCCTTTGAAAACTAACAGTATTGATGTAGGTTCCACTATACCTTCCATCATCTCCCATTTCGATGTGCATCTGAAGGTCCTTCTCCTCCAATTTACTGAAGAATTCTTTGTTTTTGGTCATGTAGAATGAGGCTCCACTAGTTACATACCACACACTACCCATCACTGATGTCACTAGGCAAGAAATGAGGGTGAAATCCAACTCGAATAGTGAAGCAAGATATTCACCTACTACTCCTCTCCAGTGCTTATTTCCATCCTTCTTATATGGACACTTTGTGGCATTATGGCCCAGCTCATGACAATGAAAATATTTGATCTTTGACAATTCCTTCTTCTTGTTGCCCTGACTGGAATCGAATTTCAGATGGGATGAATTCCCATTTACCTTTGTTCACCTTTCCAGCTAAGGCATAATTCTCCTCATCATCATGCTTGGATGAGGATCTATATCTAGTGTTTTGTTGAATCTCTTCTTGCAGTAATTCGGGCCACAAAAACTCCCACTATGGTAGCTTCTCCCTCCCATTTATCGAATACTAGTAGTTGTGCTAGCTATTGGGAAGGCCTAGAAGTGCTATGCTGACCAAATCATCT
Source organism: Pinus taeda (assembly GCA_000404065.3). Classification (NCBI taxonomy): domain Eukaryota; kingdom Viridiplantae; phylum Streptophyta; class Pinopsida; order Pinales; family Pinaceae; genus Pinus; species Pinus taeda. The sequence continues at coordinate 151,460 of APFE030378202.1, read as the reverse complement.
TCAACAACTATAATACCAGCACTTCTAAGTTCATCCTGACATTGGGTGAACTTGGTAAAGTACTTTGGTATTATGTCACCCTTCTCCATCTTGATTTTCCTGAGCGTGTCCTTCAATGCAATCTTCTAATGGTCTTTGTTGTTCTAAAATAGGTCAGTCAAGGCCTTCCACATTGCATATGGAGTCTCCTTCCCATGGAGGTTTGAGACAATATGATCTCGAACTCCTCCTAGTATGATCCTTCTTTCCTTTGAAATAAATTTCCTCCACTCTGCCAGATCTTGAGCATCAGTTGTTGGAGGCTTATGAATATCAGTGTATATGAATTCCTTCAGCCCATTGTCTTCTAACACTACCTCCATCCTATCCTTCCAAGCCATATCATTCAAGCTACTGTCAAGGGAATATTCAAGTCTCAATCTGTAGCATGACATCTTTTTGGCTCTGAATAATGATACTGCAAATTCGATTTCACCTGCAAAAGACAAACTCATATTCTCCTCTTCTAGAGTGATTTCTTCTCTAATACCATGTAGAAATTACTTGTAGATTCAAAATTCTTTTGTGATTTTCTAAAACAAAAGACTTGAATCTACTATACTCATCAGCGAAAACAATTAATAAATCGAGAAATCATGAATAATACAAGAAAAATAATTGAATCAACACATTACACAATGATTTCCTCGGGAAATCCACAGCGAAAAACCTCTACCATATGTATATTTAATTAGTAAGAAAATATGAGAATATTACAATGCTTTTCTCAAGCCTGAACAACCCCTACACTATCTGTATCTGTCTCAATACTTCCTAGACAAGATCAGAACAATACTTAAATAAATTTATGCTTTCCCAATTCCTTATTTCCTTGGGAACTAGCCCCCTATTAATTAGGGAAATTGCTCAATATGAATTGCACAATCCTCATAGGCCTTCGTCTAGCCGCATGCACCACCTCTACAATTTGGATGATTATACAACTGATAGTGCATTGTCCCTGAACTCCAATGGGTAATTCTCAAATCTGACATGCATGAGTTATTAATGAGTGAATCATCAGCTAATTGGTTGAATACATGAAGCAACACCCCATTGTCTAGCCTCCTACTAGTTCCTCCATTAGTTGGAACTAGTTTAATTGACTTTAACTTAGTTAAACTGAATTAATTAATTACAACTGAAAATAAACTCAACCAAGGATCCTATAATGTAGGAGACACTCTACATGACTCTAGTTAGACCCTCGACTCGAATTAACTGATCCAAATAAGTCAATTTAACTTAGCTAACTCGTACAAGTTGTCTCGTTATGTGGAATTGCAATTTTATTCCTAATTTAATTCAAGGACAAAGTTAAATTAGGATTTTCTTATTGCATTTTCAACAATGTGTTAATATCTAGGGTAGCACAATATAAACACTAGATGACCTGTGTTATAATGCTAGTCCTGGGAGAAACAAGGGTGTTACTGCTATAAACATACCAAAAAATATAAATTATTTTATTTCGTACAACTGATTTTGGTCAATAAAAGTAATATGTTCTTCAACCTTTTCTCTCTAGTTCTTATGAGCCATATCTTCATCTTATTTGAAGGACAACCATAAAAGAAATCATCAATGGAAAAGCATCGAATCCAAAAAACATGGCATCACTTAATCAACCTTTGCACTTCACATCACTTTGATTAACCTTTGCACATCACGCAATTGACAAAATCAACCTTGCAACATCAAGAAACCTCATGAACATAACTATTATCATTTGACATCAATGCCAACATTTCCAACAATAATTACTTCCTAATGACTTCCATTCAATTTATCTTATGCCATTTATATCATTGAGCAACTATACACATAAAATATCAATAATAATGCAATGAAAATAGTAAAATTATAAAGAGACATCTATGCACAATAGAGACAACAAATTTACTCTGTGAAATCCCAACCTTGGGAAAAACCCACTAAAATTTCTCTTAGGAGAAATTGTTCTTCAACAATATTTACAATTCCAAGAATACTCTAAATTTTCTTGGTAAAATCCAAGTCTATTCACAAGTCAAATTTGGTAAAAATTCCACCTTAGTCAATGTTGGTCAAGCCTTCAAAATAGAAATTCTAGTCAACTTTTCATATTTGTCAACTTGTCCCCTGTGGTCAGATTCATACCCGTGATTAACCGTTTTGGGTAACTCGGACCTACGATTGACTTCCTATAGTAAAAATATGGTTAATTTGTCTCTCCTTGCATTCAAACTTACACTTATTATATTGTCAAACTTGGACCTTTTCCTACGGTCATACTTAGACAAATTCTCGGTCAAACAGAGCCAAATTCTCAATCAAATAAAGGAGGTCAAAAAACATTCAAATAGAAGCTTTGGTGACTTGTAAAACTTCATAACTTATTCTTCACTTACCACATGTGAATAGAAGAGATAATGTGATAATCCAAATTGGTCAAAAAGTGGAAGTAAACTTGTTTATTTATACTTGTTGAATGGGTGACTTTGACTAAGAGTCACACCCTTTCATTGTGGGGTCGACATGACCATTTTGGGCATACATAACGCCCAAAAATACAAATTTGATTTTTCATTTTCAAAATTTTCCTTGGCCAACTTAGGAGGCCTTTTGGCATGCAGGAATACCTCCCAATGCTACACAAAAGTCAACACTCCCTCTTAGTGAGGGAGGTATTACTTCAAACATATTTCCATTTAGCTGAAATTTCTCCTTTATAAGAAAATTTTATGAGCTTTTCATGTTGATTCATGTTTATAGATTTCTCCATCTTGGAGTGAGAAATGTAACTCCCCATATGCACTTGAGTATCTAAGGATTTCGATCAAAGTCCTTTATGGTTCCTTAGGAAAAATGTATCAACCTCCTGTGGTCAAATCCCTTTATGACTAAGCAAAGTCCTTTTGGTTTCACGAGAGATAATTTTCCTTTGGACCATTCACCTTTCTAGTCAAAGTCCTTTATAAACAAGGAAATTCCTTCTGGAAGCCAAGTCCTTTCCTCTTCAAATATGAATAACATCTATCTCCTTTGGTCGACTTAGGAAATCTCTTCTGGTAGCCAAGTATTTATGGCTTCCAATTATTTTTGGCTTCTCAGGAGAATATATATTCAATCCTATAATTTCCCTAGGTATTTCACCTCTATTCAAAGTCCTTTATGACCCATCTAAGTCCTTCTAGCTGATCAGGTGAGTGTATCCTATAATTCCCCCCATAATTTCCTTGGGCCATCCAACTTTCTAGTTGAATTATTTTATGACCTAGCCAAGTCCTTCTATATCCAATGTGAATGTATCCATGTCTGTTGGTCAGAGTCCTTTATGACCCATCCAAATTCCTTTATGGCTTCAGGAGATCATTAGCCCAATCCTACAAAGACCTAATCATTCCCTTCTAATGAGGAAGACATTCGACATCATACTAAGTTCCTCCTTGAAGTATTTCCACAATATACTAATATGTGGATATCTACTGGAGTTCCACTTCTCCTCTCTACATCATGTCTCGAATGTAGTGACCCAACAACGTCCTTCTAACTCTTGAGGCCACACTGCCTCATGTGTTTTTATATAAAATGTAATATACTCTGCTTGAATCTATATATTCCTACAAAGTCTCACTTCCCATATTTGTACATATCTCAAACCACATCCAACTGTAAAACACAGGTACCACATGCTTTGCTTCCATCCACTATACATGCCTCAACCCAACCATAAACTGGTTCAGCATGCTTACTATAAAGTGAACACCTATCCTAGGGTTAACTAGGTACAATACAAATCAATCAACTTTGTTTACATCATGGGATTCACCAAATTTGAATCTCCAATTCCAAGAAATATTGTATCTACTAGAATCCTTCATTTCAATCTCTAAGGCCAACCCCCTATAACATTGAAGCAGGTATTCCTATGGTAGTCTTGGTTGCCCCAAAAGTAAATGCTCTTACCATTTTTTCTCCCTCTGTCACACAAGAAAGTCCTTCTTTGTAGATGCTCCCTCTATCACGTAAGAAATTCCTTTTGTTGTAGCTTCTCTCTATCATGCGAGCAAGTCATTATGTTATGGTCTCCTCAGGGAAGGCACACTACTCCTAGAGACCTTCTTTCTCTGAGCATCTAATCTGACAATTCAATCGATGAAATTCTCTTCAAAGGATACTCCTTCCATTTTTCCTGACTGTCAGGTCACATGGAATTGGAATCTCTTCCTATCATTGAACATGATCCAAGATGTCAATATGTACATTTCTTCCTATCAAACCAAATATTCTTGAGAATTTGACCGTCTATGATAGGAGAAAAATTATTCTCGTAGTCCACTCCCTCTTACCGGGAGAACCCTCTTGTCACAACCTTTCTTTTCACTTCCTGATGTTTCCACTTATGTAATGGCAATCTTCGCAATGGACCTATTTTGCCATAAACCTCATTCAGGAGGCCATGGAAAAAAAATCATAATGGAAGTAAGAAAGAAAAATCAATGTTAAGAAAAATGAAAAGAAAAGAGGTTGACTAAATAAAAATAATAATAATCAAGGTATAAAAAGTAATTTTCTCTTTCTAAGAAGGAATGGTTGATAATTGAAGGGAATTGTCAATTCCTTGACAAGGTAGAGATATTTTGACTTATTTTGAGATGGTTTCTCATCATCATCATTATCATCTTTTCCTTCATTTCTCTTTTAGGAAAATTGGATGCATAGTTTCCAAAATTTTGACAAGTGAAGAACTTCGTTTTTGACATGTCCTTCTTCTTCTAATCTTGAATTGGAGCCGGTCTTCTACTTGAATTCTTCTAAATTTTCCAAAGTCCTTTTTTTTCAAATATTCCAAAATTCCTTCTTCCTTTTCCTTTTCTAGTATGAGTTGCAAGGGCTTATGTTTCTTCATTATGAATTTTGTTAGTTGGACATTAATATTGATTCCTCTTGAGCACAATCAATCCATAAATCTTCAAATGTGGGTAGTTTTAATCATGCATAAATTCCTTGAATAAATGGCTCCCAAAAGAGAGGAAATTCATGAATGCTAATTGTAGCAAGATCTGAATCATAAATTGTGTCTCTAATGGCTACAAGATCATATATAAACTAGGATATTTTGATAAGATATGAGACAACTGAATCTTATGTATTCATTGCGATATTACAAAGAAATTTTCAAGGCTAACTTCTTGTTGGTATTACTGCTTCCATACAATTTCAATAGAGCGTCATATACTGTGTTGTTAGTTGTTAATCTAATGACATGTGGAATCAAATGATATTTTATGGAATCTACCAAGACTCTATTGGTTTTAGCTTCATTCTTCTTATATTTGGATTTTTTTTCAATGCCCTCTAACTCTGGAATGGCTTTCTCCACATGATCCCGAAGTTCATTCTCTACCAAAATAAGGCATATCTTGGTATTATAAAATATGAAATTTATGGAACCATCCAACCTGTCTTCAACTCTAAGACTTGGTGCCATTTTAGGCAAGAGATCCAAAATTCATTAAGTTGCTTGAACACTTGTCTCTAGGGTTGACTGCAATTGTTTCTCTTTCAACAAATCTTTGATACCATGTTGAATTTTCTACCAGGATGAATATTAGAAACTTATTTTATGATTGATAATTACTTCCTAATGATTTACAGTGAATTCATCTTATGCCACTTATATCATTGAGCAATTATACAAAGAAAATATCAACAATAATGCAATGAAAAAATTAAAATCATAAAGAGACAACCATGCACAATGGAGGCAACAAATTTACCCTGGGAGAACCCAACAACTTTTCTTCTAGAAGAAATTTGTTCTCCAACAATATTTACAATTCTAAGAATATTCTAGAAATTTGTGACAAAATCCAAGTCTATTCACGAGTTAAACCTGGTCAAAATTCCAGCTTAGTCAAGCCTTAGAAATAGCAAATTTTTGTCAACTTTTCATCCTGGTCCAAATGTCCTCTGTGGGCAAATTTAGAATTGTGATTGACCCTTGTGGTCAACTCAAACTTGCAATTAGACTTATGATCAACCTGCAACCAAACTATCTCTCTTTGCGATCAAACTTGGACTTATTCTGTGGTCAAACTTGGAAATTTTCTTGTAGTGAAACTTGAACACGTTCTTGGTCAAACAAAGCCAAATTCTTGGTAAAATGGTAGCTTCTATGACTTGGTAAAACTTTATATCTTCTTCCTAAGTTTTCATGTGTGAACAGAAGAGAAAATGTGCTAATTTGAATTGGTCGAAAGTGGAAGTCAACTTTTGTATTTATACCATTTGAGTGCGTGACTTTGACTAAGGGTCATGCCCTTTCATGGTGGGGTTGACTTGACCATTTGGGGCCTACATCAAGCCCAAAAATATAAATTTTAATTTTTCATTTTCATAATTTTCCTTGGTCGGCTTGGGAGGCCTTTTTTCATGCAGGAATACCTCTTGTTGCTACACAAAAATAAACACTTCTTTCCCACTATTAATCTTTTTACATGGAATGTAAATACACATCTTATTGAAAAACAAGTAGTCATGACCCTTCCTGGTAGTTGGTAACTGATCTTTTTTTGTATGATTAGTTTTGTTGTGCTAATAACAATTACATATTTATAAATATGTGCATGCTTATTACTCCTTGTCTTAAGGTTTCATTAGCTGTTTGTGCATGCAATTAGGTAATTTCCTTAAGTTTAAAAAAAAATTCATGAGTGAAATAGCTTCGGAAAGAAATATTGAACAAAAAATGTGTACATTGCAGCAAACCATCAAAGAGACACATTAACACAATGTTTTGATGGAGTTCACCCCTCTTGGGCTGCATCTCCTTGGTCCAGCTTCCATGGATTGGGCCTCTATATTAGATGAATGTGGAAAAAATGTTTTTTAAAAAGCTCTATGGCTCTTGATACCTGCACCAATGTGTTCAAAATGTCAGAATTAGCCAAGAACACCTCATTCTGAGCTCAATTTGGTCGAAAATTGACTTCTCTAGAGCTCAGTCAGCCTTTTATTACATTTTCTCCTCTAAATCTAGAACATCTCTAGTTAGTGCTGCTAAAATTGGTGGTAGGCCTGAATTTAGGGGCACCACAAAAATCACCACCAGTTTAAACCACAGTTAATTAATACATAAGCTGCACTTAATTAACACAAAACTAGATTAGTGCTAAGCCTAACCGTGACTTTCGATGGCAATTAATAAATTATTCACATGTGGTGGTTAGGTAGGATTAAAAATTATGGTTAGGTCCATCAGAACTGTCAGAACCACTAAGCATTAGGCATTACCCACTTGCATTCACGTGAAACAGTTGCAGGATTGGATAGTTGTTGGATAACCTAACATTTGCAGTTTATTACAACTGTGTTCACATGTGGACCACCAGAGTCGTGGTTTGTATAATCGTTGGAGTTATGTTACCTTGGTGGTTTGTGGAGTTGTGTTCACATGGGGGGAAGGCTCGCTTGCAGGCTAGCCCTCCCCTAACCGCCAGCCTCCAATCTGTTATAACTCAAATATATACGAAGAACTTAATGATTAAAAACCATTGTATAGAGCGGATGGTTAAGGCTTGAGATTGGTATATGATAGGTCAGGGGTTCAACCCCGACCACTGCCAATCAATTTTTCTCCATAGCAAACCACCACTCCAACTGTTGGGAGGTGCCATGTGGTGGCCTCTGGGCTTGCCACGTGGCATTATTCCATTGGTCTAAAATCAAACCAATAATAACGCACCAAATCACCACTATAAAACCCAACCATATGGTGAAACTTGTTCGATCCAAATTCATTGTTGATCATTCATTGACCATGCCTAGTCACCTAACATGTCAACAGTACATACTGTTGACTTTGTAGTGACTGGGCATTTTTTTTTTAAATTTCGCTTATTTAGAAAAGTGGTTAGAACACAATAACTTCCTCATACAAACTAAGTTTTTGACCAAATGAGTTGTGTTGGGATAATTTTCCTAAGACAGACGTTGTCATTTAGGTTTCGAGCTAATATGAGAACTTTGATTTTTGAGCTAAATACTGAGAACTTGATCATTCCTCCCCACTAGAATCCTTTTGGACCCCAAAATACATTATGAATTGTTTAGCAAGTGAGAGTACAACTCCCTCACCTTCTCAGTCTACAACCATTTGGCTTGAGAAGGTTTTTCTCCCTTGAGTCCCACTCTAAGGTATTCAACATCCCTTCTCTTTGAAGTTATGGTTCTTTTGTCAAGTATGAGATCTTGTTGAAGCTCATCTAGATATTATGGTGATAAATCATCTATTGATGGTAGATGAACATGCTCTCCTTGATCATCAATCAAAGGAGGCTCAAACAATCTCAAATTCTCAACATTAACAACAAAGTATATTTGCATGTAAGGAGGCAAATCAAGCTTAAATGCACTGTTACCAATTTTTTCCAGAATTTTATAAGGACCATAACGGATTGGTTTAATCTTTTTACCTTCCCCTTGAAGTCTTTCTTTTCTAATATATAACCAAAACTCGTTGCCAGCTTGAAATTTGTGATTAAACAGGTGTTTGGTGTGCCTTGCCTTGTAGCTGCTTTGACTTTTCTCAAGTTGTTCCTGCACTGTATGATGCATCGAAAGAATTTTCTCTATGAAATTCTTTGCCTTATTGATGTCATTGTGACCATCAATGGTGACATATTTCTCAAAGATGAAGTCCAATGGTGAGCTTGGAAAGTACCCATAATATTCCTCAAATGGTGATGTGTTTGTGGAAGAATTCTCTGCCCTGTTGTATGCATGATGTATGTAATGCAACTGTTCATCCCACAACTTTGAATGCTTGCTGCAATATCCTCTAAGAAGATGAATAATCACTCTATTGACCACCTCGGTTTGTCCATCTATTTTTGGATGAAAGGCTATACTCTTCTTCAACTTTGTCCATCACGTCCCACAAATTTGACCAAAAATTCTCAACAAATCGAGAATCTCAATCACTTACAATAGAAGTAGGAAGACCAAAATGAACCCAAATGTTTTGGAAGAAAAGATGAGTTGTTTTTTTAGCTGTAATTTTCTTTTTACATGGTGTTAGTATGCACATTTTGTTGAACCTGTCTACAACTACATACAAGTAATCATGACCTTTCCTTGACAATGGAAGACCTCCTACAAAATCCATTGAGATCCTCTCCCATGGATGTAAAGGTACTGGAATTGGAGTATATAAAACAAGTTTCCTATTTCTAGGCTTACATGTAACACATAAAGAACATCCTCTTATGAAACGAGAAACATTATCCAACATGTGTGGCCAATAACAATACCTTCGAAGATTCTCTATTGTATTGCCTACACCAAAGTGTCCAACAATAAATGAAGTGTGCACCTCCCTTCTGATACTTTTTCTTTCTCCATGTGGAATACACAACTTGCCCAAGTGATGCAACAATCTGTTATGTACATGATAATCCAACTCTTCAATTTTATTTCCTCGACTCAAGCTTGCACATACTTCTTGAAAGTCACTATCATTTGCATATTGTTCTATGTCACTTTCATGCAAAATAGAATTATACATGAGTATAATAGATGAATTTACAATACGCCTTGAAATCATATCAACTACCTTATTATAGATTCCCCTTTTATACATGATAACCAAATGAAATTTTTGTGGAAAACCCATCCATCTGAAATGTTGTGACTGTTGAAACTTTGAATGTGATTGTAGATACTACAATGGTTGATGGTTGGTATGGATGATGGTCAACTTCCCCATCATATAGTGCTTCCATTTCTTAACACTTTGTACCAATGCATAAATTTCTTTGTCATATGTGGGATAGTTAGTTACAGCTCCACTAAAGATCTCATAATGAAATAAAATGGGCTTACCATGCTACAATAGAACTGCTCCCATGGCATAATCACTTGCATCAGTTTGAATCCCGAATGGCTGTCTAAGATCTAGAAGTGCCAATATTGATGTTAAAATTATATTTTGCTTCAAAGAATCAAATTATTTCTCTTGAACATCTCCCCAATGGAAGAATTTCTTGACACTTGTCAATGCATGTAATGGAGCTGCAATGGAAGAAAAGTTAGCAATAAACTTTCTCCAATATTGTGTTGCCCCTAAAAAGCTTCTTACCTCTGTAACTGTATTAGGTTTGGTCCAATTCAGAATGACCTCAACCTTAGAGGGGTTTATCTTCAGTTCACCTCCTCCAACAATGTGTCCCAAGTACGCCAAAGAAGTCCTACCAAATTCACACTTCGACATCTTTAAAAACAACTATTCTTTTCTCAAGACATCAAGTACTTTGTTTACATGCATGACATGTTCATCTCTTGACTTGCTGAATATGAGGATATCATCTAAGTAGAAAATGACAATATCATCTAGAGATGGTCTCAATACATCATTCATTACCCTCATGAAATTATTTGGAGCATTTGTAAGACCAAAAGACATAGCACACCACTCAAAGAATCCTTGTTTAGTTTTAAATGTAGTTTTCCAAATATTTTCTTTAGCTATCCTAACTTGATGCTAACCACTTCGTAAATCTAACTTAGTGAAATACTTTGCATACCTCAACTGATCAAGAAAATCATCAATTCTTGGGAGTGGATAATGATTCTTTACCGTGATTTTGTTCAGTGCATGGAAATCCACACACATGCACCAAGTTCCATCCTTCTTTGGCACCAACACAATGGGTGAACCACATGGCGAAGTAGATCGGTGTATGATACCTTTTCTCAACAATTCTTGAATTTTATTTTTTATTTTCAAGTTATCCATAATAGACATGTGATACATGCCAATGTTCGAAAGTGGAACATCCCGTTGCAACTGAATCTCATGTTGAATTCCCCTCTTGGGAGGTAACCCCTTTGGTTCCTGAAACATCTCACCATGCTTGCTTACCAAATCAAACAAATCAGATTTAAATTTATCATCACAACCTTCAAAAGATTCATAATAAATATCATTGTTTTTCTTGATCATGAGGAGCACAAAATTTTTACTTGCATTTACTAGTCTCTTCATTTTCCTTGAATTAACCAAAGAAATGTTCAGCTTTTTGCGATGGGCTCTCACTATGTACTCCATGCCATTCTTGAGAAATATGCATTTGTTGTCATGTTGATAAAATACTTCTTTTCTATCATACAAATAACGACTACCCAAAATGATTCTTGAGATGTCAAATGGAACTAAATCTAACTCATCTTCATCAATGAACTTTTTCAGTAATGGCAAACTTGAATAAACACTTCCTTGTAACATGTAAGTTTGCATTGTTTACTATCCAACCCAATGGATATGGCTTATGATGAGGTACAGTTTCAAGGTTTAGTTTTTAACCAAGTCTTCTGAAATCAAGTTTGATTGTGACCCCCTATCAAATAATGCATCAATCTTTGTATGTTTTGAAATCACTCTAACATGAAACAACTCTATTCTTGACTCTTCATTTGGAGTGTTATTTTGACTATTTGATGAACTAGTGCTTGCAAAAATTCCTTTTCCTTTTGTAACCATGGCTGAAATCTTGGTCTCATTACCAGAATCTAAAACAAGGTCATGTTGTGTGGTAGCGGTCATCTTTTGTTTTCCCTTATTGTTTTGTTTCTTAGGCCTTAATTCGGGATACAATTTCCAACAATGGGCTTCATCATGCCCCTCTTTGAAATAATGTTTGCATGTGATTTTCTCCCTTTCCTTCTTCACACTTGAATTTTTCTTTCCCTTCCATTTTCTGCCCTTTTCTTTCTCCTTACTCTTGAATGGATTTCTCTTAATACCCTCTTCCTGAATGTT
>APFE030378202.1:63864-113703 GCA_000404065.3 Pinus taeda | reverse complement strand
GAATCTACTAAACAATTGTGCACGTTTTTATTGAAGATTTCATAAGTGAGCAAAAAGGGGGGAGTGTGAGATCTTGATCTTCCTCCAATCAAGGCGATTTCATTTGGATCGATCTTATTGGTCATGTTGATTGGGGGTCTTCCCATGTTGTGTGTAGCCGCAGCTGTAGGCAAAGATGTGGTGGGTATGGCATGTAATTCTTTCATCATTATCTTCTGTTGATGTTTCAATTTGCTCAATTCATAAAGAGTGATATTAGCCCTAGTCTTTTTCATGTCGTCGATAATGTTGTAATCCATTTCATCCGACACTATTAGTGTCTTTGATGGAGGTGTTTGATCTGATTGGGCTGGGCTAGATTGAGTCGCTTTTGCGGTTGTTTTCTTTGTTGCGACTTTTTCTTTTACTGTAGGGCTTGCGCCCTTCTGCTTGGGGGTAGTTTGGGGAGGATCAAGCTGGTTTTTGTTACGTGTGCTAACCGGAAATGCTTCTTGATCCTCTTCTTATGGGAGGATGAAATCCCACATTCCTTGTAGTTCCACAACTTCTTCATCATCGGTTTGTCCTTCAATGGTTCTCTCCTCTTCTTCCTCTTCTTCGGATTCGACGTTTGAAATAGCATTGGGTGGTTTCGTATCCATTGAAGGGCCTCTTTTAAAATTTCTATAGGGCTTTTTCGAAGAAGTTTATGCCACTTGTTTCTTTATGTCGATCATCTCATTGGACATGGTTTTCAATACTTTCTGTAACCCTTCCAAATGGAAAGGGTCTTTTGTCTGTTTCTTCTTGGAGTCTTCCTTGAAGGAGATCTTTTTGGATTTGCGTTCTTCTATCGCAGATCTCTTCTCTAAAGCTACAACGCGTCTCTCTACCGCTATCGCCTCTGTCAGATTTTCGACTAAAGTTGTTTTATTCGCCCTATCTACGAAGACTGCTAGATCTGATGGTAAGGCTGTGATGTACCACTCACATCGCACTTCTTCGTTGGGTTGGGAAGTAGCGGGGATTTTGTTGAGGATCTTATTGAATCGTAAGTTTAAATCTTTGATGGGTTCTTTGGTTTCGGCTTTGAGATTGGATAGGTCACTGATTAACGTTGCCGTTGATCTATCATCGCCAAATTTGGTGAGGAATTGATTTTGAAAGATGTCCCAACTTGTTATAGACCTCGAAGGTAATGAAAAGTACCATGACCCGACTGTTCCTTGCATTGTATAGGGAAAAAGCCGGACCACAACATCTTCATTGGTAACTCCATTGAGATTGACAGAGAGCATGAAGTTGTTAATGTGCTCTTCGGCTAGCATGCCTGTTTCTGGATTGAACTTGGGTAGCCATTTCTCAGGATGGGGCGGTATTTGGCTCAAGGGTGGAGGCATAAAAACTGCTCCAGGATTGTTCCACGGAGCTTGAGCCATCCTTGAGCTACAAGTAATTGCAAGTGTAGGAGATGATCCTTGAGGATTTGAAGATGCAGATAATATGATCTTGGATGATTGGGGAAGAGGGGTTGTGGAAGGTGGATGAGTGATTTGGAATGGAGATGTGCGCGATTGACTTCGCGGTGAAGGGGTTGAGATGGATGATGTAGATGAAAGAGTTTCACCGTCAGAGTGCATTGATGTTTTCCTTTCTCTTTTTCTGGTGGGAAGAGGGAGTTCGGTTGGCTGGATGCCAAATTTTCCGCTCTTTAACCTGGTCAGGGGATGAGAAGGATTGTATTGCGAAGTCACGCTGCTTTGAGATTTATCAGACCCTATTGAAAAAATAGAAAATCCCGGGAGTTTATGAATAAGAGTTTGAACTTCAGGGGGTTCGAGGGTAGGTTGGTCTGAAATATTAGAATATGTAGCAGTGGTTATTATTCGACCGACTTGGGATTCTGAATTTAAATTTTCTGGGGAAGTCGGGGGAGTTTATGAGGGTGATTTACTCTCAGAATGGTATTTAGATTTTGATTTAGGTGCCATTCATAGTCAGGCCCTCCTTCTAGCGCCAAATATGTTGACGAGGACCACCACGATCAAGAAATACAACAAACTAGAACTGATAATGCTATACCAAAATCAATGGTTAAGTTAGAAGACTTATATGATCTGAAAAGTCGATTTAAAAGGTCTACTAATTCTAAGCTCTACAGTTCAACTCTGAACTATGAATCAGTAAACCTGGGAACTGATGATAAACCACAAAACGTTAATCTAGGCCACGGCCTAGCTCCTGAAGAAAAACTAGCGTACATTCGTCTCTTGAGACAATACAAAAATGTTTTCGCCTGGAATTACGACGAGCTGAAGACATACAACACTTCCATTATCCAACATACTATCCCTATGATCGACAATGAAAAACTTGTCCAGCAGAAACTCAGAAAAATCCACCCCAATCTAGAAAACCAAATAAAGACTGAGCTAAATAAGTTGTTAAAAGCCAGAATAATTTTCTCCGTCAAACATTCTAAGTGGGTCTCCAATATGGTGCCTGTTAGAAAGAAAAGCAAAGATATTAGAATCTGCATCGATTTTCGGAATCTCAACAAAGCCTGTCTAAAAGATAATTTTCCCCTCCCCCCTATGGAGCAGATATTACAGGCAGTAGCAGGTTTAGAATTAATGTCTTTTCTGGATGGATTTTCAGGATACAACCAAGTGCTGGTACATCCCGATGATCAGCTAAAAACCACGTTCCGTACCAAATGGGGCACATATGCATATCGAAAGATGCCATTTGGTTTAATCAATGCCGGTGCTACGTTTCAAAGGGCTATGGACATCGCATTCAAAGGTTTAGTCAATAAAGCCGTAGTGATTTATTTGGATGATATAACAGTATACTCGAAGAAGAGAGGCGACCATCTCAGAGACTTAAAACGGATCTTTCAACGATGTTTAAGGTATGGGATTTCACTTAACCCAAAGAAATCATTTTTCACACTAAGTGAAGGGAAACTTCTGGCATTCATAGTATCAAAATCTGGTATTCACATTGAACCTGATAGAATCAAAGAAATTTCCGAAATATCCCTGCCTCATAATAAAAAGGCCATGCAATTTTTTCTTGGTCAAATCAATTTTGTGAAAAGATTTGTCCCGGATTTTTCAAGAATTGTTTCTCCTTTGCAAGCCATGATAAAAAAGAATTCAAATTTCAAATGGGGTCTGGACGGACATGAAGCATTCAATTTGATCAAACAGGCTATCATTAATGCTCCGTCTTTAGCAACCCCAAATTTTTCAGAATCTTTTATCTTATACACATTCGCCTCAGAAAAATCCTATGCCGCAATCCTAACTCAAGCGAATCAAGAGAAAGCGGAAGCTCCAATCGCATTCTTTATCTCTAATTTACAAGGGGCTAAACTCAATTATTCAGACGTAGAGAAACAGACATATGCTGTTTTCAAAGCGATCAAATATTTCAGACCTTTCTTACTTAAAACCCATACCAAGGTCATAGTACCGTTTCCAGCGGTAAGAAATCTTCTAATACAGAAAGATGTGGGTGAAAAAAGAGCAAATTGGATCACTGCTTTACAAGAATACGACCTTGAGATCAAACCAGCAAGCATTGTGAGAGGTCAAGGCTTCTGCAAAATGTTGGCTGGAGCATCGCAAATTCCTGAAAATTCATCTGAAGAGGTACAAACGTATGAGGTAAGCCTAAACGATACATAATCATTATATGCTGACACCATTTATTATCTTAAGAACGGGTATGCTCCAGCACACCTGGATCACACCAAGAAAAGAGCTCTGAGATTGAAAGCTAAACAATATCAGCTCATAAATGATGTTCTGTTTAAAAGGAATTACGATTCTGTGCTTCTTGGGTGTCTTGAGAAAACTGAAGCCGAAAAGGTTTTGCAGGAACTCCACGATGGACCCGCAGGCGGACACTATGCTGGAGATGATACTGCACATAAGATCTTACGTGCAGGATACTATTGGCCCACACTGTTCAAAGACTCACACAGTTACATGAGGAAATGCCAAGTTTGCCAAACTACTGCAGGGAGACAAAAGAAGCCGTCCATGCCACTACAGTTGGTAAACATCGAGCAACCATTCAGTTAGTGGGGCTTGGACATAATAGATGAGATCGTTCCTCACTCTTCTAAGCAGCATAGATACATCCTCACAACAACAGATTATTTTACTAAATGGGTAGAAGCAATTCCTCTCAAGACAGCTAATTCTGAAAACATCATTGAATTCATAGATCAATTTATAATCACTAGGTTTGGATTGCCGATGGCTTTGATGTTTGATAATGCCTCGTACTTTTCTGGGAATGCAATGACTGAGTTTGCACTTAAAAGAGGGTTCAAACTGAAATATTCGACCAACTACTATCCGCAAGGTAATGGATTAGCTGAGTCAACAAATAAAAACATAATCAGGATTATTAAAAGAACAGTTGACCAGAACCAAAAGAATTGGCACAAAACTTTGGTAAATGCTTAATGGGCAGATAGAATAACGAAGAAAGCTTCAATCGGCACTTCTCCCTTTAATTTAGTTTATGGGAAGGAAGTGGTTCTTCCAACTCACTTAGTGATCCCCTCCTTGTCTTTAGTATAATACATCGATGAAGTATCTACTTCCTCCTTACAATTAAGACAAATGGGAATAATTAAATTGGAAGAACAACGAGAGCAAGCTAAGAAAACCCATGCTCATCACCAAGCACTAATAAAATCCTCTTTTGACTCAAGCATAGTAACCAGAAAAAACTTTCAGATGGGAGATCTAGTCTTAAAATGGGATAAGTCTCACGAAGAGAAAGGCAAACATACAAAGTTCCAAAAAATGTGGCTTGGTCCTTTTCAAATTGTAGAAATCATAGGCCCGTCAACGTTTGTGTTGTAGGATTTAGTAGGTAGGAAGGATTCCTTGCCTGTTAACGGACAAATCCTGAAAATATACTTTTCATGAAAGATAACTCTTCAAATTTTTGTAGGATAGTTTTGTTTTTTCTTTCTTAGGAATAAAACCAGTTGTAAATGATTACTACAGGGATTAGCATTAAATTGGACACCAGATCCTCTGTCAGATCTTGTTTTTATTTTTCACTTGTACAAGCAGTAAAAAAAAATTCAAAAAGATCTGATCTTTATTATTGACAAATAGAGTCCAACTTTACTCTAGATATGATACTAGTTCTGACTTCAAAATTTTTTATGAGCGCAACCTTTGGCAAAAAACTTGTTTTGTATCAGCACAATGAAAGGTATCAATTATAAAATGGGCACTCTCTGTAAAACTACTATTTTTCGAACTCTATTATTATCTTCCAGAGCTTTCTTAAGGAAAAGCAATGGGTTCCTCCCTGCTAAAGGAAATCACAGCATTCAGAGAAGTAATCCGAGAAAATAATACATATCTCAAAGAATAAGAGGTCTCATCACGAGCCGGCTTATCATGATCACAGATATTATAACTTGCTGACCTTGCCAATACTGTCTACCAAAACAGGGCAATGACTTAAGATTGTTGCAATTGAAAGACAAGGGGTCTCATCACGAGCCAGCTTGTTCAGCAAAAGTGTAAATCAAGTGAATGACTGTGTCATAAATTGGCCATCAAACCAAGACATTGTTCTTTGGAGAATAAAAAAGAAAAAGTATAAAAATGGTTTTCTCTCTGAAGAAGTTGTAGATAACTTCTAGCAGGACAAAGGCTCATTGCTGGGTAACAGGTAACCCTATCGAGGCTATGGACGCCTGCGGGAAGCAGAGGCTCTAACTACGATAAATGAGCATATTTTAAATGACCAGCATAGCAGTGATGACCTCATTTTACCTTTTAAAAAGAAACCAAGTAATGGCTGGTGTAAATACAAGGGCTGAACCATAGGAGGCAAACAAATGGAATGCAGAAAGGTTGAAATAAAGTATCATTGATAGGATAAGACAAACGTACTCTATTTGTCCATAACAAAGTTTAGACTGACGAAAATTTTCCTGTTTCGGAAGTTGAAGTTCAATAGAAAGTCAGAGATAACTGGTTCTTCCCAATGAATCGCCATTGTTGTGGTCACCAACAACCCCCCCTCTTTTGTTTGGTGTTAGCAACAACACCTAGCAAATGGGGGACCCTTAGTAAAAAATCCATCAAATTCCCCTTGAATATTTTTGTTTTTCCTTAGAATCTTATCGCAGCAAAGCAAAGGAAACACTTCTTGTCATAAGCGTATCAAACCACGAAGAAGCGATGCTAAACTCATCGCATCGCATTTATCATGAGCGCTCTTAACAAGAGAGACTTAAGAAATCCCCGACGGCCGATGTGCGACCTCGCATATCGCAGCAACCACATAGAGTAAGACGCAATGACTAATATCCGCGATGTGTGATTTGCGATTTGTGATCTCTAATCCACAATATGCGATCTGCGATGATCCGATATTGCGGTACCACAATGCTGTAATACAAATATGCGATCTGCGATCTGCGATGAAGCGCGAAATCTTGCTCAGCACAACATTCAAAGGAAAGCTGTCCTTTAATCAGAATTAGGCGCGCGCCTATAAAAAAGAAATTAATGGTCGTACGAATGGCTACTTTTCGTTTTTCGAAGAGTCAGTTCACTTTGAATGTCATGATTATACACATGCAACATCTGAAGCTTTCATATCAAACTTTATTTTTCATTTATTCTTTTCCTTCACGCAACTATAAAACAGGAGATAAAATGGAGTAATTTTTCTTTTGCAGCAAACATCTAAGGAAAAGAGGAAAGCATCGATGTTTAGAGGCCACAAAAGAGACTTCTTCAGAAGCAGGAACCACATACGATAGGCCATCTGAAGCTCAGAATTAAAGGCACACAAAAGCAGCATGACTACAAAGATACCTGAAGCTTACACGACAGAAAAGAACGGAATGAAGAGCAAAGGCAGTTTCCAATCCAGAGAATTGCTCGAGAAGTAAAGTCTTCTGACTCATCAATTCATTCACAAAGACAGAAAACCAAAATAGCAAAAGCAGATCCAGTTCGAGAAAAAATTCGAGTTATTACCAAGTATACATTTAGTCAGCGGGAGATTCTCTTAAAATATCTGATAGTTTATCAAAAAGGTGGTGCCGACCCTTGTTACTTCTATTTTTGTAACTCCTTAGATTAGCATAGTTCAAGCTCTACACACACACACACACACCCAAGGTCCGGAAACTGGTCCCGTCATCCCCAGTTGGACCCGCTATACCAAACCGATAAGGAGCTTGCAACCAAGGTCTGGACCGGGTGGGTATCCCCCTTGTTGTCAACCTGATTTTCGGGGCTTCAACAGTATCATAATGCCAACAATCTCCCCCTTTCGAATTGATGGCAAAGTTAACTTGTCATATTAAGAACTGTCATATGATTCCTTTGAGTTGTCCGGCATCCCATGCATTCATTGACATCTGATATCTCTTCTGTAGATTCATTTAGTTATAAATAAGTGAGATGTTCTTCTACGAGTGGTTTGCCATCAAGTACAACACTGCATCATAATGCCAACAATCTCCCCCTTTGGACTTGATGGCAACAATACCAAATCAATCTCCCCTTTTGAAATCAAGGGCAAAGGGCGGACCAAGATATTCTCTTCCTTTGATAAACATTTTGCTGTCCATACTCCCCCTGAATGCCTGCTAAAATTTCTGAATGAGCTCCCCCTTTGTAGATGCCAAGGTGTACCAATCTGTCCATGCTCCCCCTGAGTACATGCTGAGTCTATGCACTGCTGAAGTGTGTTGTTCATGCTCCCCCTGACTGTAGGCAAGATCTGCAAAAAGATGCTCTACAAGAAGAACATGACTCTATCATAAATGACCTTCCTATCACCAAAGACTCATACATACATCCATCTCTCAACCAAGTGAGGATATATAAATATTGACTCATCCACCCAACCAAGTGGGCTTACACCAAAAGTTTACTCATGATAAACAAGTACATTACGTCATTCATCCCAGGCATAGTGTGGAAACCAAAATAGGCCGTTACATGACCTTGATAACAAAAGACGTATATGACATAGAGACGAAATATCTAGATCAAGACTATGAAAGTCATCAATAACTAATATCAGCAGCATCTGTCAATCACTGTTCAGATTAGCAACCATGTTCTCCTTCTATTCTCCCTCTGCATTTGTTCCACTTCAAGTCAACAACAGCTGAGTACTTGAACCAAAAGCTTCTAAGCTATTGCCAACAATGCATTATCAGAAGTTTATCTACTCCCCTTGAACCTGTTTCAGATGGTCTCTGTCAGACCCATATCAGACTTCCTTCAACCAGAGTCTATCCCCACTGATTTCCTTCAAAAACACCATATATGTGACTACATCCACATAAACCTACGTATATACGCGGATGTTCTTCATTAAACTCGCGTACGACCATTTCCAGATCAGCAACCTATAAATTTCATGTAGCAAGGCATGTCTGCATATAGATATCAACACATCCTCTTGAAAGACATCATAGCCATCTCATCAACATCAAGATCTGCATGATCTTCTATATCATCCATGTATCATCATTCGGGGACATCTGTATCAATCAACATATGTAAGTATCAATCTGTCATTTTATCATCATCATGTCTCCAACAATGCAATTTTGAGTAATCATTCATGTATCCAGCATACTGTATATAGTAATCTGTAACTTTAGCTCAGGATCATCAACTGCAGCAATCCTCATCCACATGAGAGCCAAGAACTATAGGAGACTTGCATCAACTATATTATATGATCTTTATGCATATGACGACAACAACATATGATAGACTCATCATCAAGTAATGAAGATGTGTAGACAAGCTTTGTACTTCTCATTATCCTTATGAAGATCACCATGTAAGCATCATATATGCACCATATAAGAATCAATCCACAAATATGATCTGAACATCAACTATGTAACCCAAGAATCATATGAGATTTTATCATGGACAACTCATAACCATATCATATCAGGATGTATCATTTAGCCATATAATCATCATCACCAAGGAATACTAACCATAATGCCAACAATGCAGCATTAGAAGATTATCTGCTCCCCCTGAACCTGTGCCATCTTGTTTACTATCAGATCTGATCATGCATATATTAGCAGGAAGTATCAAGGAATTATCGTCATCAAGTTAGGATCAAAAACACTTCTAAACATCTTACAAGTATCAAGACAATTTCTCACATCATCAGTAGATTGTAACCATTATCAAATAGAACAAATCATATCAGACCATTTTTCTGAGCCTGTCCCTACTGCTTTTCTTCAGACTGACATATAGGCGACTGTGCAATGTGTAACTCGCATATATACACAACTTCCCTTTATGAAACTTGCATATGAGATTTAGGACACTGAAGTTTTACACTTTCAGCTCCCCCTGAGTCTTTTATGTATGTATATGGTGTAGTGCCACATCTTTCTTACTGTACTTCCTTCTTCTTCCAGATCTTCAAGCGAGATGATGTTTTCTCCTTTTGGTGTGGTGCCCGTACCTTATTCCTACATTCCTTTGCTATATGTCCAAGCTTGTTACATGCGTAACATCTCATAAGTTTCATATTCCTCCTGTAACAATCGGCAGCTTTGTGACCAAACATATTGCAAGAAAAATAGTATCCATTAAAGTACGTGGAATGTGATGATATTTCTGCATGACGGTCTTGAACCACTCTTCTTCTGCATCTGGCTACAACATGTCCAAGATTATGACATACATAACATTCAACCTTATTCATTGGAGGAGTAAAATATTTTCTTTGAAGAATTTCTTTCCTTGGCTGTTGATGGTGTTGACCTCTCATCTCCTTGTTGAGCATTTCAGATTTTGCATTAGATTCCCTTGTCTTACTTTGTGAACTAGATTCTTCTTCAACAGATTCATGAAAACCAAGACCAGTTTTGATAGCAGGAGATCTTTGACTACTAAGAATATCATCTAAGATCTTAGTACTATCTTGAAATAGTAAGAGCTTATCTTTTTCTTCTAATTTATCTTTTAGAATATTTACCTCAATTCGATGTTGCTCTTCCTTTTCAAGAAGCTGCTTCTTCATGTTTTCTTCAACATTTCTTCCTTCTTTCAACTGATGTCTTAGATCAAGAACTTCATTTTCATGAGCTTGGAGTAGTTCTTTATTCTGCTTCTTTGATTCTTCAAGATCTTCCTTTAGCGAGAGGATCGTGGCTTCAAGCCTTTCATAGTAATTGGATCTATCTCTAAGTTTCTTGATTGTTGTGTCTCTTTCATTTAGTTCATTTCTTAATAATGTCACTTCATCCAGCATATTTTGATATTTTTCTTTGAATAGCTTCCTTACCTTGTTACCTTCCTCTAGTTGAGCTTTTATTTTGGTAGATACTTCCTTGAAGGCACATTCCCTTTTGTTCAATAGATCTTGTTGATCTCTAATTTTGTCTGTTAGCCTTTTAAATTCTGCCTCTATTTGATATCTTTCTTGCTCACCCATGAGAGAAAATTCAGTTTCTTCGCTATCACTTTCATCATCTTCACATGGATGGATACCAGAGGATAAAAAATTCATACTTGATAGATCTTGTTCATCTTCATTCTGAAGAGATTCTGAATCTGAAGTGCTTCTTCCACATAGTCCCCAATCTATGCTCCCACTATCATAGGTTTTCTGAGATGTCTTCTTCTTCTTAGGTGCTTTCTTCTTAAGCTTCTTTCCCATTGATCTACAAATCTCCTTCAAGTGATCAAGCTTCTACCAAAGGACCTACTCTAATACCAATTGTTGGAAATAATACTGAGAGGGGGGGTGAATCAGTATTATCAAATCAATAAAACTTTTTCATTTCCATACTTAGATACATATGCGCTACTTCAATTAAGGGAACCCGCATGTATATGCAACTGTGTCTAATGCGACTAGCGTATATCCAAAATACTTATGATTCAATTAATCCATTAAATGTTGATCTTTAATTAGTGCATCAGAACTTCTTTAACCATATGTATAGTAAGCAGGCGCAGTAAAACAGAACAGATCATCACACACAAGAGGCACACATGAACACCATGATATAAGGTGGAAACCCAATGTGGGTGAAAACCACCTGCTACAAGTCGTCCCTGTCTTCTTTTAATAAGAAACTTCTTTTACAATAGTTCTGTACCGATGAAGTCTTATACTAGTACGCAGGCTTCTACCTGCAGAAGGCTACAACCTTCTCCCTTTCTCCAGACTCTCCTGGAAGGGAGCTATAACCCCCTTAGCTCTTGTACTAGTAGATCTAGTTACTGGTACATAGGTGTTGGACTACTGAAATGCTCCAACCTTTACTCGTTCTCCAGCTGCTATTGGAAGGGAGCTACCACCCCCTTAGCTCTTGTACTAGCTGATGTACTAGTACGTAGGTGTTGACCTACAGAAGGCAACAACCTTCTCTTTCTTCCTCTAGGTACCACGTTTCATACATTTTCAGACTGGATACTCCTGAAGACAACACTATAATCTGAAGTCCACGTTTCATCCAATTTTCATACTGGACCCATCAATATCATTGAAGTACAAAACAATTAATACTAGCATCATCAATTTCTGAATCACTGAAACACTGAAACCCTATCAACAACACAGTCACCAGAACACAGAGCAGACTACAGAACTTTGCAATAACAATCAAACCCAATTGCAACTTCAAACATAATACTTCATTATGTATATGCTACTATGATGAATCAAACCCGCGTATATATGCGCTTTCGCCCAAGCCAACCCGTGTACAGATCTATACATATTCAGTCATGACTTTGCAGTTGTTTCAGACATCAGTCATACCCAGATCATAACATGCGTACAATAAAACATGCATCAATAATTCATATCTAGTCTATCTATGATCAAACCATATAAAGATGATTCATTTCAAACCATTTGATCTCGATCTATCCTTAGATCTTGTTCTCCATCAACCGGTGAGATCCCTCCTTAGCTCAGATCAAGCAATGCATCATAACCCATATCCTACATACTAGATCTCATACTACATTAGATATTCAAGTCTTTTTCCATGCCTTTTCCTAATGATCTTCTTCTCCTTTTATAGTCCTAGGCCTTACTCAATACCATGGTCCAAAACCATAACAAAACAATACCTCGGACCCAATACTTGGGTTCAACTCTTTTGGATGCAATACCACGGACCAAAACCATAGGATCAAAAACTGTTGGACTAATACCATGAACCAACCATAAGATTTCCCATGTGCGTGTGCTTTTCTCAGCATAAAAGTGCGTGAATTTTTCTCTGCATGAAAGTGCATGAACTTTTCTCTCCATGAAAGTGCGTGAAATTTTCTCTGCATGTAAGGAAATTTTCTCTGCATGAAAATGCGTGAACTTTTCTTTGCATGAAAGTGCGTGAAATTTTCTCTACATGAAAGGAACTTTTCTCTGCATGAAAGTCTGTGAACTTTTCGGTTCACACCATTTGTGCAGGAGACCTGCGGAACCAGAAAATAACTTTGCTGCACTATAATTTATCATCTGAGATGAGTGGGTTGCCATCAAGTACAACATATGTATCATAATGCCAACAATCTCCCCCTTTGGACTTGATGGAAAATCTAACTTGTCATACTTAGAACTATCATCTGATTCATTTGAGTTTTCTGGAATCCCATGCATTCAGTGACATCTAATATCTTTTCTGTAGATTCATCTAGTTATAGATAAGTGAGATGTTCTTCTCGAGTGGGTAGCCATCAAGTACAACACATACATTATAATGCCAACAATAAACATTTTTTAAAACCATATTTGGGATGCAAATGATTCAATATTCCATACCTAGTATATGACTCATCCTAACCCAATTCAACCTAATATTCTCATTGGATTGGAAGATCAAAGAAGTATATTTAATTAATTGTATGAATTGGTCTTAAGAATAGCAAGAACCATATAAGAACTTGAGATATCCTGGCAATATTTGGCTCAAAAAGAGTTACTAGCACCACAAAATCCATAAAGGTGACTCCAATGAAGCATATATATTGAAGATGGAGGAATCTATGAACTTGAGAGGTCCTTTAACGAGAAGCCAAAGTGTAAATACTTTTGAGAAATCCACTATTTTAGAGAATAAAGTAATATCTCTTTTCTCCTTGCCATAAAAGGACAAAATGGTCAATAACGAAGAAAGAAGAGAAGAAAGAAGGGCAACAGAAGATAAGAAATGAAAGAAGGAACAAATTAAAGATGAATATTTTGAGTAAGTCATCTTTCCTTGGAAGGGGAATAGAACCACTTACCAACCCTACCTACATGAGTTTTACCATTATTTAATGGAGGTGGCATCATGAATCTAGATAAACATATGAACTACTTAGTTTCTGGCCATTTTTTATATCCATAGAATTATTCATGAATATGTAATGGTTTGGGTATTTATTTAGACCTTGATTAGACCAACCTATGATTGATATCTCTACCTACCTACTACTTCAATTACATCCTTTAATGACATAAAAAATTCCTTCATTGGTAGATATGTCCAACTTGTTGAATATCATACTTTACTTACTCAATTCACTCAAATCCATCTTGAAAAGAATAAAAACAATATAGAATTTAATCTCCAATTTTTCAAAATCTTACAGAAAATACCCAAGGACATTCATCCTAATACCCTAGTTATATTTAGATGTTATAAGAATGCAATGCTAGCTAATGAAAAGTATGCAATAAGGTCCACTCATATTAACAAATCAGAATCAACTATGAGAAAGGCGTAAGAGATGGAGGAAGATATGTTAGGAAGTAATTTTGATCCTGAATTCATTTTGGGTAAAGTCCAAAGGGAAATTTATTACTTGAAGATTTCATAACCAAAAATATCAACACCATTTCAGAATACTCAAGATATGGCGATTAGAAGAGGAATATTCCATGGGATTCCTCCCAATGTATAAAATATTCCTATATCAAAAGAGTCATCCTCCTCATATTGATTTGGAGATTGCACAATTAAATAGGACTATGAAACAAAGGCAAAATAAGATAATCAGATTAAGAAGAAGATATAAGTAGAGACCTAGGCTACAACAATACATTGGAGGCCCCACATGGTTTTAGAGAAATGCTTAATAGAAATCAAAATGTGTATAATTCAACTCCAAGATGTCCTAGGGCCCTAAGATTTCAAAATCCCAGTTCTTTATAAATGAATTATGAAGAGTTAGAAAAATCATCCTTCAATCTACCAAAATTGGGGATGACCAAATACTTTTATTTGAACAATAATAAGATGAGGATTGTATGGAGAAATATAATTCTATCCAAACAATATAATATTTGAATAAAGTGAAGGAAAAGTTTTGATTCCCCATGCAACCACAAGAAATCAAGGAGAGATCTAAGCTCAAAATAATATGCAACAAGAGAAATATGGATCGTCTTAGAACAAAAGAAGCAATGTACATGTCCTGATGAAGTTGACTTATAATATCATTGAAGACATGTATAAGCTCTAAATTATATTTCCTTTTTTATAAGTGGTGAATTTTCCTCCAAAAATAGATGGTATCATCAAATACCTCAATAGTGAAGACTCATCCAATGCAAGACTGAAAGAAACTATTATCAATCATCAACAGAGATATTTTGCTACTCCTATCAAGTCTCAAGGTAACATATCTCCCTCATACATACATACATACATACATACATACATACATACATACATACATACATACATACATACATACATACATACATACATACATACATACATACATACATACATACATACATACATACATACATACATACATATATATAATATATATAATATATATATATATATTATATATATATATATATATATATTATATATAGATATATATAATAATATTTATATTATATAAGGGAGATATGTTACCTTGAGACTTGATAGGATAAAAATATCTTTGTTGACGACTGATAATAGTTTATTTCAGTCTTGCATTCGACGAGTCTTCACTATTGAGGGATTTGATTGATATATATATATTATTATATATATATATATATATATATATATAATATATATATATATATATATATATATAATATATATATATATATATATATATATAGACAATTAGAAGTTATATTACATAATTGTTTGGTTGATAATAGTGCAAAATTAATACTATGCCACTTTATATTATGAAAGTAATTGGCTTATATTGTACATACTGTCATAGATGAGAAAGTATTTGTGTAATTAATTTAGGAAAGGCACCAACTTATGGTGAAATCATGCATCAATAAGTTCATCTCTCCATATTACAATTATATTTAAAATAGTTGTGGTGGAATTACCAGTTGCATATGGGCTTGTCATGGGAAGAGAATGGAGCCTTCCTTTAGGATGGTATATGATGAATGATGGGATTTGTATGATGCTTTCAAATAAGGATGGTTAATTAATAAAAATAACTCGAAAACCAAAGAATCCTATCTTCTTCGAAAATGAATAAGTTGATGTTGTGGTTACTTACATGGATACTAGGCTTGGAAACTATGTCATAATCAAATGTAAATATTGTAGATAATAATAGTGTAAATACATTTTAAGATCATTCAAAAATCATTATTCAGTGGTGCTTATTCAAGCACATGATCTGGAGTGGGTGTTTTTAGCATTCTAGCTCATGTGTTGGCCTTGATGTCAACCTAGATGTCAATTTGGATGTGTCTGGATGTTAAATTGGATTGTGTTCTTATCACATTTTGTCAACATGGTCTTGTGACAATAGGACACTCTTGTCACATTATGTCATCATGACCTTGTCACACTATAACATTGTTGTTAAGTATGCAGAATTGATGTGCCTAACTAGGTCATGGATGGATGATGACTCTTCATGATTGTAAAGTAGTTACAGGAAAACTGATGATTGCATATGAGGTGCAAAAGGTTATAGAGGGTCTGGAGCAGTTGCAGTAGGATGGACAAGGTTTTTTTGGGAATACAACTGAGAAGAAGCATGTGACTAATTGAAGAAGTTCTATTGAGGTTGTTGAGGTGTTATTGAATCCTTGTTAAGGATTGACATGACTAAGGAAGAAGTTTGAGTGAAGTTTCACTAAGGATTGACTGGGTTTTTGGCTAAAAAATAGGGTAAAGTAGGTATCTTTAGTAGAAAGAGTGTTATGACTTAGGGTAACACAGGTATTTAGTACAAGAGGTGCATTATAATGCACCTCCTAAAAGGGTGAGGAGTGGCATTATTTTTAAGTAAAAAGAAAAACAAGAAAAACTTTGACGAAACCATGGAATTTCCCAAGTTATTCTTCTGCAGAAGGTTTAGCATCGTATATTTGATCTCCTTAAATATTACCATAAAAAATCCCTTAGATTTTCCTATGGTATTGGAAAGAAAAAAAATTATACAATTATAGGGAGATCGATCATCTAGGGTGTACATTTGATGAGTTACTTGTTGTGATTTTCTCTAGAATAGTTGTGCACCAAGGCGCGAGGAGGACGCCCATATCTAATGAGATATATGAGGGAAAACAGTTCTACTTATCTGTTTTTTTTTTATTGCAGATGGAAATGGAAAGAAATGATCAGATCTAATCATATATGATTGTAGGAATGTGTGATATCTTACGCATGATGCTTTACCTAAAGATTACTTTAAAGCTTTGCACACCACTCACTTAGATTTGTCATGTATGTATAATGTTTCCATTGGTGTTTTGTTTAAACTGTAGCTATGCTTATTGACTGCATAGATCAGTGTGTTGTTGGACATAGATTATTGTGTCTTTTTTACAATATATGCATAGATCAATGTGTATTTTGACAGTGTATGAAAAAACCAACATGTTCTTTGAAAGGAAGAGATATAAACTGAAATAGGTTCTTCTATGATTAAATTTTATTAGGCAAGAGGCTTATTTGACATACATTGTGATGCTTGTCTTGTACACATAGGTTTGAGAAAAATAATTATTTATGAAGAGATATGTATGGAAACGATTGAGAATATTTAGATACTTAGCATGCTAACAACATTACTTGTGGGGTTTATAAGATTATGAATAGAGCTCAAGGTGTTTTTAATAGATTTATTTTTGGATATTTATCTGTTGTTGTTGAAATATATTGAGTATTGGATGATCGATACATTTATTTTAGAGTCAATGAATGCATAGGGGGTTTTGCAGAGATCAATATTGTGACATTTTTGTATTAATTGTTTATGTTGTTGCTTGTCTTCATGATTACTATTATGAAAACATTTGTAAGATAAATATTGAATGACAGGGGCTCATAATATTGTAACAAAGGTTTATGATCTTATTGTGCACAAAGGTTAATGTTGGTTTTAGTCGCTAAGCTAGTTTCTATTGTAATTGATAAATATGGGCATATAATGATGTGGTATAATTGTATTTTGTGGGTATGAGATGTTCATTGTCAGTAAAGATGAATTTATGACGTTGATAATTATCCTTTCAAATTTTGAATACAGAAATTGTTGTGGCTTATATACATTGAACAAATATTTGATTATAATATATACATTCTATGCTTGCCCAAAGTTTTTTCTATGTGTTCATTGATATATGATGCAGAGATATGTGTTGTAGTGACTTATATGGCCAATGATGTTATGAATATATGTTTCTTCATAATGATGCTACTTTGTTAATGATTCTATGATGTGTCTAGTTGGTGGAGTTTTATGTGTGTTTGATCAGAGGTTTTTTATGTTTTCTACTATTGGTATCATGCAAAGAATGGTTTTAAGAACAATATCATGATGGTTGCATTACCGTATGATGATCAATATGTTTGTTTTGAGCACATGGGCATTGTTTCTGCATTTTCGATGTGTACAATATTCTTGTGGAATATGTTATAAAACAAATAAATTAAATGTTTGTAGAGGACAACTAAGGGTTTTGAGATTTTTCAACCAAGCAAGCACTTTGAAAACACAACAAAATCTATTTATAAAGTAAGTGTGCTATTATTAATAGTAAGTTGAAATCTACATCGTGATAGCAGTATGTTCCTTAAGGATGAATAAAAATATATAGTCTCACAATATATACCTTTTAATATGAACTATGAGTTCTGATTGTGCAAAGTGTGCATGTCTCTGAAGCAATCTTGTATAAGATGGCATCATTTGCTAGATGTGTTGTGGAATATACATAGTTGAGGTTGGCATCATTCATGGTTTGTGTTTTGAATGCTTCAAACTCAACTGGGCATACATCAAGAAGGTAGAGTGTCAGTTCCTCAAGATGATTACATGGATACAAATGGAAAATAACATTAGATTTATGAAGATGTTATCTATGGAAGCTTAGAGTAAGAACAAATCTATCAAAATTCATCAAAATTTTAAGTAATGTAGAATGCATGTTTATTAGTTTGAGAAATGTTTAGAAATATTTTCAAGGAAAAAAAAGGAATTGTTATGGCTAATTTTGAATCTTGATATGGTTAGAAACAATTACCCCTGATGAAAATGAAAGATACCATAAATATGAGAAAATGGAACAATTCCAAATATGAATTATTTAGACAATTAGAAAAATGAGGCTCTGAGAAAGAAAAATCTCACCATGGAGGGGAGTTCATCAACTGTGTAAACATTTTTTTACATCTCATATATCATGTCTTCAGATAATATATGGATGTGGTTAATAGCTGAGAGATCAGAGCACACACATTTTATAATAATAATAAAATATTAACTAAATGGCATTTGAGCTATTGCCACTAGAGAGAAAGGAGGTCAAGAAATATATCAAATCACGAATGGAAATATCATTTGATTTGCAAAAATAGTGAGAAATCCAGGTCAAATATAGAAAAATCAATAATCACTTACCATCGGTTAGGCGAACAAAGGTTTGGCACTTTCTCTGTCAAGATCAAGAATAGAGATTATGAAGAAAGAAAAGTAGAGACTAAGCACTTGTCTACCAAGACCAAGAATATAGTTGATCTACTTATATGTAACTAAGAGAAAATAACATTGTGAATACTTTGAGTATCTCATAACCACGGGTGGTAGAATGTAAAAAAAAACACTAATTAAAACATTTAGAATGGTGATCAAAGGGAATAAGGGGATTGAACACTAAATAACATATGGTTGAGTTGAAGACCTCAAAGATCAGAGCATGGACATAAAAAAAACTAATTAAATAAATTTTGAAATGTTGATTCATTTGATGAGCCCCAAAAATGGGTAACTATATGGGCTCATTCTACCTATTATTTCAATTTAATCCACCATTATAAATATTGTGCATGTTTTTTAATACATTTATGTCAATAGAGTGAATGGGGATAGTCACTTTTCCATGTAGTCTAATGAATATTTATTGCAGATTTTTTTGGACAATTTTGGACAAAGACAAGAAAATTATGAGCAAATGGCAGCTAAACTCGAGGGAAACAGGGAAGAGGACTTGTAGGAGGGGTGTCTCCTTCATTAATGACCCATTCCTTGAATTATCCATCAACAGCTTAGAGTACAAATGCCCACATTGATGATTCCAAGGGGCGACTGAGCAAGTCAAGTAGGGCTGTTGTTATCTTCAGTTCTAGGAAGCCGAGTTCCTTAATTTTAGGAGGACTGTTGGGAGTCCCCACTTATATAAATAAGAAGGCTTTGAGCCTTATTAAGTTAGCCAGTTCATAGTATATTTTCACACTTTTTTGCAGCATTGTACTCAACTCATTTTCGAGCTCTTTTTGAGACAGTTTTTATGAGATGTAACTACTATTTTTGATAATGAAGATGAATGAAGTTTTGAGCAAGCACTGATTTTTTTTCTACAGGGCTGAAGCTCTTAGGTTAGGGCCCAGCCCAAGCTACCTAGCACCTCCTTTGTGTACTTATATGCTTTTGTTTCCATTCATGAATTAATTTCTGTTGCAGATACTCATTTTACTTCATTAGATTAGGTTGCTTTTGATGGTTAGAATAGTTATTTTTGCTTCAAGTTGCTTAAGCAAGTTGCTATAGTGACAAAAGAAGATCCAAAAAGGCTAACAACAGGTCTTGATCTCCTTTCTCCCTCCTTAGGACTATGATCTGAGGTCAAGGCACTACTGCTGCCACCAAAAACACAGTTTTTGCTCCTTCATGAAACTACTAGTGTGATACTTTGATTTGGAAAAGTTGATATTGGTTCAGATTTAATTGCTTAGATCATTTTATGCCCTTTCACCATAGTAATCTCGCATGCTTTTCTGTTCATAAGGTGTTGTTCAACATTTTTCTAGTTTTAGGTCAGAATTTAGGTTAAGATAAACAAAACTATGTTTTTCGGTTCTTGTTTTGGTTAGTTTTGAGAAGTAAGTGTGCAGATATCTTGTAGAACAGTCTAGCTCATCATACCTCCATAAAATATCCAGCACCAGCTCACCTCTCATAGATCCCCCAGCTCATTTGCCACATTCCACCAGTCTGCCTTAATTTTTGCATTGTTTTTCCATAAAGTTGTTTTCTTACCATTTGAACAAATCCAACCATCTCCTTTGTCCCTGATATTCCTTGACAAGTTATAGACCCTTCAACACCTTCATCCAGCCTTCATTTCCCCTTTCCCATCATTTTTCCACCTTCAAACCTCCAAAAACCACTTTCGGCCTCCTCCTGTATATCCTCCTGTGGAACCTCTTGTAGATCCCCTGCAGCTTCCTGTAGAAGTTCTTATGAGTGTTTTTTCAAAGTTTGATCACAATGGAAGTCTTCAGAAGAGTACTAGGGGCTTCTCAGGATCTCTCCACGCCTTCCTCACCTTCTGCAAAAGCCAATTCCATCTCCCTTTGCCACCTAACCTCTGCACAACCACAACCAATAAAATCATAAGCATAATAGTTCCACATAAAAATACTCAAAAGTACAAAAAAGATGATTTCTTCTCATTTCTCTTCAGAATTAGCTTGAATAAATGCAATTTACCTTTTCAGTAGTCAATGACACCCATTTCAGTAGTTTCCATTTCTTTTCTTGCACTAGTAGGGTTAGTGGGTAAATTATGGTTTGTTAGGGTTTGTTAGGGTTTGTGTTTCATTTCAGTTTCCATTCTCTTTCTACAAGTAGAATAGCCCCTATAGAGTCAGTTTCCTTTCATCATGTTTAAAGCTTCTTCTGAGAACTCATAGAAGTTGGTTTAAGCTCCTAGCGAACTTGCGCCAGTTGATCAAGTGACAGCCTGCAGTAAGAGCTAGTACTTGTGCATACAACACCATCGCTTCCAAGTTTGTTACGAACTACCAAGTTGTTAAAAGTAAAGAAGGGAGCCCCAGGAGTTGCATCATTATTGTTGTAATACTGGAGCTCACCATCATTGAAGTGGAAAAACTGGGTTGAGTTAGCAATTAAAACCATTAGTCCTTTGTTGTTGAGAGAACCTCGGAAATTAAAAAGAAAAATTTGGTAGTTGTTCAGCAAGACAAACGATAGATGAACATATTTCAATATAAAAATTCATCGTATTCTATATTCCTAATCAAGAATATGGAAAAAAAACTATTAAGTGAGAAAAAATCAACAGGAAACTTCAAAATAACAATGAAACTTCTATCTTGTGAGTCTTTAGCACCTTTGGGAGAGAAAATATGCATATCTTTCCAAGTGAACAGCTTCACAAGTCAAGTTGAGGAGTTTATGATCCTTTCTTGGTAATTTAAATTATAGATACACCTGTCACTACCAATCGTTTATGTCTGAAAGTTATCAACACAAGGTCACAAAATAAGAAAATAAAAAACTTATTATTGTAGCGACTGATACTCATGGATATGTGTTAATCAAGTACACTAACTAGTTATTCAATAAGAATTTCTCGTATCGTATTTCTAGTATGATATTTGCTTAATATGTAGTTTCATATGGTATTGTAGGGTGCCTGTAGCACAATAAACATAGTGGATCAAAATAGAAGCAAACAACACATACAAATGTTTATTCAAAGTTGAGTATACATCATAACCATGGATCAAGCATCACATCAACGATTTTTTTTAAATATGTCAGACATAAAGTATATTTTTCCCTGACATCTAGGTGAGAATTTTATTTTTGGAGTGTAGGTATTGATGGATGGGACGAAAAAAATAGTTTGCAATGCTTTGGTGAAAAAAGGGACATACCTATGTGCACAAGCACAAATGGTAAATGTCTTGAACATATTGAACTAGAGCAAGGTGATTTTGAGTACCCACCTGATCAATGATGGGAAACTTTCCTTACTCTCTTGTGATATCTCGATGGATGGATCAAGATGCAAGTTGTTTAATTGCAAGTATTGGATGGAAGTCAGAGTTGTGGAATAGATAAAACCATTATTTCTTTTGCAGTAGAACAAATTACAACTCTCTGAATAAACAACAGTATTTGTAGATGTGCTCATTACATATGTAAACATTCTATTTATGAGATATGTATACACACTAGCATAGAGTATTCAATGTGAGTTAGTTGTAAAAGAATCATGGCACCATGTAGTGAGTATCTAGTTGAAATATGAGAACAAAAGATTGAGAATTATAATTTACAACATGTTTTGAATTTCCAAATAAAGAGATGATTGCCATGAAAAATTCAGATACTAAAAAATATTTGGATGGAAAATAATATCTTAACTACTAATTTCAAGGACCTTTAGATCATATGTAGAAACACATATTTGATGACATAAATCCCGAATGAAAAATACAGTTGTCCAAAATTTTATGATGGTTATTATAGTTGATGTTTTCCAATTTTGAAATTTAGATTTTTTTTTTAGTTCAACACAGAAAACTGAAAACTTAAATTCCTCTTAAATAAAATAGTTTTGATACTATAAAATATTTTCAATAGTTTAGATATATGCTCTTGTGTCATTTTGAAGTTCAAATGCAACTCATTTTTCTATTTTCTATTTTTTTCATTTTTTTCTAGCTTAAGAGAAAAAACTTGAAACTTAAATTCTTTGACACACATAGAGATGCATCATATAACTATACTAAACTAAAAAATCTCAACTATAGTAAACTATTCACATCTCTATTGATCCTATGTAATTTGTATAGACCATATGAAATTCTTACCAATCATCCAGAAGAAAGAAAAAAACGATGAAAATTAATATTATACCAATCAATTGAAAAAAAATAGGAGAAGTAGCTAATCTTTGTCAAAAAAATCATAGACAATTAAACTATTGTGTTAATATATTTCTTATCAAAGCGTAGCAATAAAGTGATAACATTAGAAACATACATGTTATATATTTTGATAATATACTAAGGGCCTTTAGAACTCAAATTTATCATATTAGCTATGGGTTGTCCATAATAGGACATAGTAGAACATGGAGCTGAAGTGATTTCATTATTAGGGATTGAGGCATTCAGGTAATATAAAAAGAAAAAGAAAAAGAAACTATAGATAATTATATTTATTCGTGGATAAAAATATGAGGTGCAGATAGTTGCAGACAAGTATAAGTTCTATGGACTAACATATCTATCCATGAATTCCAATAACCAATAGATACAATTGTAGATAACATTGCAAAAATAAATGCAGACAGTAGGAACAAAGTAGAAATTATATTAGAAGTAGCAATATGTTGGTGAGCATGAACAAAATACAGTTGATGTTTTGACTATTGGATATTTTTGGTAAAGTCTTTGTATTCAAAAGCATAAGTGGATGGAAACTATTTGTCAGTGATACTTTGGACTAAATACAAATGTGATTGGTAGTAAGAGTGGTAAATGTTCTTTTTCAATTGGCTTGAATTGTCTGAGTGGCATTAAGAGAAAATCCATCACAAGAAGCAATTGAGGATATATTAGTACAAAAAAAAGAAAAAAGAAAAATTATGGCAAATAGAGATATTAGTCACATAATGGTTTAAGAAAACATGTACATTGAAAGAAGTAAAATTTGGTGGAATTGATATTGCAAGACAACTTGTTCAAAGTGGCTTTATATCAACAATGATTTTGTTGAGTGTCAAAGTGAAGATCCCATGTACAGGGTGTTTTTGAAATTTGAAGATTGTAGATGAAATGTCTTCCATGTACTATTTGAAACTTGATTATGCAATTGTTGGGAAGTATTGTTGTAGTTGTGTAATTTGCAAAGTGTAATCTATATTGATGTCATTTGTTTCTACTGTGCAGACAACATTGACCCGATAGCAAGTTGTTGTGCTTTCTTTGCATAATGTGCAGATTGATGAGTTTAGGAGCATGGGGTCTAAATTTATTTTACAAATTTGTTGATAGGATGGAAAGAACACCTTTTTTTTGTTTTTAATGTTCCTTGCACCTTATTCAAAACTTATTAGAACCACTAATTATTGTTGTGTTTGGAGGGAAAAATCAAAGATTTTGAAAAAGATATAACATCTATGCAAAAT
Source organism: Pinus taeda (assembly GCA_000404065.3). Lineage (NCBI taxonomy): Eukaryota > Viridiplantae > Streptophyta > Pinopsida > Pinales > Pinaceae > Pinus > Pinus taeda. Next base: position 89,277 of record APFE030378202.1, on the reverse strand, counting down.
GCAAGAAAAAAAATATAGTAAATACCTCTATTTTTTATTTGATGAAGGATAGAAAATGTGTTTTTGCACAAGTGTCATTTAAAACATTGATAAAAGTTGTGGATTCAAATCGCAGCACCTGACATCCTTTTGGTCCATTTCTGACGATGTTTTTGAACAAGTAGAATGTTGTGTTTCTGCATGGTAGCTGGTGTTTTATTTCTAGGAAATTTTCTTTGTAACTTTCATTTAGTTGTAGTTCGCATTCATTGCAGATGATCAAATTCCACAACTATGCAATAATGTAAATAATTAAGTTTGTATCACAAAAATGTAGGACAGTTTGGAGTAAGAATTGACTTGCAGTGACTATGTCATTAGCACTTTCATCATCTTTGGTATTTATTTAAAACTTTCTATTGTTTTGGTGGCATTTTATCACCACAACAACAACGGAGCCAACCATATAGGCATCTTTCGTCAGAAAAAGTTGTTGTATCATTGTGCCTGGAGCAAGTCTACGATTGTTGCAAACTTCAAGTAGTGTCTGGATTATAATTTTTCATGTAAAAATATACATCTCTTTGCATCACCTCTTTCATAGATCTCTTTGTTTCTGACTGCGAATTTTGTAATATGGATACTTTTTCTAGGACAAAATTTGTCATGAAATCAGTCTATAAGGTTGTTGCTTATATTGACTATGATAATTAGTTGACCATTTTTGTCAACAATATATGCATGCACAAGTTGTGTTTTTACATATGAATTTGGATTTCTAGTTTTTCCTAGTCCATATACTACGAGCACATCACCTTCAAAAACATTTGTATGTGCACTTGTGCACAACTGTATTATTTAGCATGGAAAATTTTGCAAAGTTTTTAATTTGTGGATTTACAAGAATGAGTAGATTTAGGCCTCATAAAATTGCATTTGACATAGAGAAATAGAAATTTGTAAAGCAACAAATTGCTAAGCTTAATTTTTGTCATAAAGGTGCATTTGGCATAAAGCAATAGTAATTTGGAAAGATACAAATTGTGCATCTACAATCTGGGAGCCAGTATTCTTATTTTCCATGGTCTTGTCAAAATTGTTAATGACCTATTGGAATTTTATAGAATATAGGAAGTCAATGTTTAGCATGATTGTATGGAAATAAATCTCAAAATTGCAAAAGAATGCAATAAAGCGGAAAGTGTTCATGTTAATGTGTTTCCTATCTTATTTGTGCAATTTTTCTTTAAAAAAAATACAATCCAAGTACACTAGAAAGAAATAAGCATAGGTATTCCATGAACAAAAAAATTGCATGGTTTTTTTACTGTTGTTAACTATGAGACAAAATTAGGAACATGTTTGGACTGCATATTGCAAATAGGTATGTGTACTTTATCTAAGGAGAAAAATAATCTGTTTGACAATAACTGAAGTTGTCATTGGAATTTAATGTCAAAGATATTTTTGTTAGACAAGTGTACTAAGAGCACATTGAATTTGTAGTATTTAATATGGTTGCAAATTTCTCCAGGTTTAATTTGATTAGAACAAACAAGCAAGTTTGTGTTGTACTTATCTAATGCAGTATTCTTTTATTGTTTATTCTATAAGAAGATGGAGGGAAAATTTTATTGGATAACTTTTGAATAAGTTTAATTACTAGACATAAACAAAGAAGGACAATGAAAAATGCAATTGGTAAAAGCAAAATGGTGAAATCAGAAGTTACATGTTGTTTTTAGTATTATCTATATTTGTGAAATCCAAAGTTTTATGCTATATACTATTTAAAACTACAAGAGCAAAGCCACCAAGTGAATATGAAAGAAGTTGTTTTAAAATTAAATTGGGAAGTAGCTACAAGATTAGCATAATGGCCAATGGGCATAGCACCATGTGAAATGGGAATTGTGGCAATGAATCGAAGAATAAAATTTCTCCTCACTATTATTGTTACAACATTACCTTTTTCTCAAAGAATTTATTTTCCAATTACTGCTACAAATTGTCCTAGTTTCAATCTAGCTATGTTTATAGCACATAAGGAATAGAAGATCAAGATACAAGAAACTAGTACCATTGTAAAACTAAAAAATGAACAAAAACAATTTTTTGTAGTTTGAATATATACATAATTATAGTACATATGGAACGCATAATACTAATTGTGTGAAACTCTTGATGTGAAAGAAAAAATAATAAACAATGATTTGAATATTGGGCATTTGAACCATTGTTCAATGATTTTGAGAGAACTGATAAGAGAAAGGGAAACATTTATATGATTATTAAATGATTCAGGAAAAATTGGTTCCAGGATTTATTGCACACAATATTTAGGATGAAAATACCCTTTTTGAAGAACAATGCATATTGTGATGTAGACAGAGAAAGTACTAGAACAACTGGCATGTATCACTACGAAAGGCATTGGCATTATTGGTCAATAGTTAAAACATTTATTGGAAGGATGAAATGAATTTGTGATTTAGAAGTTATATCATGTTTTGAAGAATGTTTTAGAGATTGGAATAGACAAAGGAACTAAATCTAAAGAATATAGGAGAACAAATATTTGTGTGCTCGGTATGGCAAGCAGAGAAACAATGATTTTTGAGTGTCTTGATTTTTACGAAGTCAAGAGAGATATGTGTTCTAGATATTTTACATGTAGAAAAAATGAAATTCAAAACAAAAATATGATTTATTAATAGATGTGAAGATAATGGATAGAGTGTAAAGACTCATAAATAATTAGCAACAACAAAAAATACCATTGTAAGTAGATAACAGGTACTAGTCTTCATACCTATTGTGTTGTACGTGAGTTCTTGAATACAAGACTCTTTCTATGTTTTTGTGAGATAATGTCTAATGTGTACGAGTATTTGAGAAATTGGGAAGTTGAAACTCATATGAAATAGTGCCAATTCCAAAAATTTTGAGTTTTGAATAGACTAGGAGACAATTTGGGTGTCAAAATAGTTGATCTTTTTTGCTCTAAATAGTAAAAATACAAGTTCTAAAGTTCGATATTGCAATTTGTACCATGTATCTATAGTGATTTGACTAGATTTTGAATCATGTATTATAAATGATGTTATAAAATTTGTTTTTTGTGTTTTGCATGAGCCTATTGATTAAGTGTAGAATGATTTGGTATAATGTCTAAATATATGTTGGTAAAATCCTTTTCCAAATAAATTTTCAAATATGTGATAATATTCTTATGTCTAATTTGATTTCCGAGTTTTAAGAGATATGGAGTAAAGCTATCTTGTAATGCTTTTTGTAAATGAGCTTGAAATTTGTTTATAGAAATATTGTGTTCAGTCATGATTCATGTACTTCTATGTTTGATTTTGCAATGATCACAAATTTGACAATATTTTGGAGTATTTAACAAGTTTCTATAATTATATTTACATTTTTATAGTATCTGAAGTGAACCACAAAGGTATCATAAGTGGAATAACATGATGATCTATCGAAAAGGTGTCAAAGACATTGGACGAGACACTGTCGCTTGGGAGATTTGTCCAACAATGATCAAGCATCAAGACATAATCCATTGTTGGTGTTGTGGTATGAAAATTGAGACTATTTTGTTGCATGAATAGAGATTTTTTTTGCGCATAGCTATTCTACAACATGTCCAAATTGAGTCACGAATAATTGCAATTTTTTTTTTTTTATTATATGATCTAAAATGTGTGTGATGTAATCAATGATTTCTTGAGTTCTTGTGTTTGGTACATAATAGATATTTGCAATTGTAATGGTATTTTTTTGGGTATGGAAAGTAGAAATTATTGATTCAATGTGGTTTTCTATATGGCTAAAATAGTTCTTAACTGTCATAGTTTTTGTATAATATGTATGAATTCCATCTAAATGTAGCAATTGTATGCGATCATATTTTCTTGCAAAGTTTGAATTTGAAGGAGGTGCAACTATTTTTGCTTCTTGAAAACAATTAATGTTAGCGCTCATTAGATCATAGTCAGCAACAATATCTTCCAATTATAATGAAAAGCTATGAGTTTTCAGTGAGCATATTATCAAATTGTTTATTGCTTTTGTTGATTGAAAACTATACTCTAGCTTGTACGAAGCATTTTCTTTAATTCTTTGTAACTCAGCAACAACTTTGTCTGATACACTAAATTTTTCTTGTTCCAATTTGTTTATTAAATACATGAATTTGATATCTTTGACCTGTGAAAGTGTAGTATAGACAAGTCCATGTTTTCTAAATCCCTTTGGGTCAAAAGCCAATCTACCAATTATGAGACCTTGTGATTGATGAATTGTTCGTGCACATGCCAATTGAACACGAAATTGTTCTCTTGTGTTAATATTAATGTTTTTTTATTAAATGGTTCTAAAAACTTTGGAAATAGGTGTCCAATTAGACATTATTCCATTTTTTTAACAAATGGCACATTTTTGTTTTCTAAATAATGCCAATTTTTGGGTCGGAAAATTCTATCCAAATGACACCATTTTCAGCTACTATTGATTATCTAAAAATTCCTTCTGCAACATTGACCCAGTCATCGTTAATGTCTAAGTTTCCACCAATCAATTCAACGAGCATGTTTTGTTTTAGCAAAATGATAGCTGGAAATTGCATTTTTGTGTTGTTATAGTGATCTATGTTTAGTGTTTTGATTTCTTTGTCATTTGCAGTTAATGTTATAGTTTTTGTATTAACAAGGGCCACCATATTTTAATTGTGTTTTTGAACATATTTGTTTAGATAGAATATATATGGAAATTGCGGATCATTTGGTGGACATGTATAGTAGTGGTTATTCAAGAATGCAAGATCATCACTAGTTTATGTACAAGTTCTAATTTTATTTAACACAGACACGAATGCTTTGTTATCTTGTCACTTCACTTGTTTTAACTCAAAATTTTCAACATTATCTCTCCAAAAAGTGTACGTATAGTATTTCTTAAGACTTGGATGCATAATATCAAATGATCTATGGACAGGTTGTGTTTGACATAGAACACCGTAAAATATTATGTCAATATTCCCAAATGGCGTAGTTGGTGTGTGCAAGATTTCATGAAGTCACTTATCAATGTTAAATACCAATTGTGAACCAATTAATGATACTTAATCTTTGTGAAAAGGTCTAAGCTGTTCATATTCCTTATTTAGCATGTCAAGTTTGTTAGAGCTCAATGACAACATGTTGCATTATGAAAGTGGCAAGTGCAAAGCTGAATGTATTGTGACACCATTAGCAATATATGTAGCTTTTCTAGTGAATGCAACTATGAGGCCCTTTGTTTTTAGGGGATCGATTTTAAGTTTTTTAATTTTGTAGTGGCACATTATCGCATGATAAAGTGTTTGTTTTTTCATTTTTCTCCCATTCCTGCTCCCCATGTAATGAAGAAATAGATTGAATTTCCTGGATTTCTTTTTTTTTCATAAGACTATTCATTTTACTACAATTTGTTGCTCTTCATTTAGTCTTCCTCTAGTTTCATAGTATGATGTTGTACTTAGAATAGATGGATGTTTAATGCATAGAATAGTATTGTCATCTGAATTTTGCATGTCTTTGGACTGCATTTTTTTGTATTAGATCATGTTGAATATCATATTTTTCATTAGTGAAAGTGTTGCTATTTTTTCTGATGGGAGATTGAGTACACATATTTCTTCATTTCTAGATGTGACTATAGTGGAAGAATGATTAATGTTACCCCACAGAAAAATTGGACGGTTGAAATGTTTCTCAGTAGTAGAAACAATGTCCTTTTTAGACAAATATGCTTCAACCCATGTTTCATCGATTTGTTCTAGTGTGTAGTCGTATTCTTTGTATGGGAGATAAAACATAATTTTCTCTCTGTAATGGTTTTCAGGGTCTTTTTGTTCACTATAACAAATGAATTGTATGGCACATGGGTCTTGTGTTTTCTTGCTTGGTGTGTTTGTGCCTGAGTAGGAAGATGTATATTATGCTAGGCAAATGTTTTCAATTTCAATTAGATGAGAAACATATTTTTCAATGATTGACATGCACATAATATCTTCAGAGTTGCCTGGTTCATGGAGCAAGAGAACAGGTCTTTTAAGCACATATGTTTGTTTTTTATGCAAGAGCAGTGTTAAAAAAAAACATTTTTTCCTAGATGATGAGTACAAAGGAAATGAAGGATAATATGAACCACTTTCCTACTTGACAATTGTTGTAAATTTAACAATTTGTTTCAAAGCTTATGAATAGTTTCAATTTTAATATAATCATTTGACAAACAATATTCTCGGATTCATCTAAAGGAAGATGTCATTGTGTGATCCATTTTTGTCATATAGGAGATACAATAATATGTTACAACAAATTCATCTAAGATCAACTATGAATTTGTGTTTTCCTACCACAATGTTGGAATTTTATTTGCAAATGGATTAATCTAGATATCACGATGGGTCGAACAGTACAAGAGTGAAGAAGAAATATATATTCTTTATTTGTAATACCAATATTGGCCAAGAAAATATTGAGTGTCACGTTTCTTGAATAAATTTTGTTGTGTAAAAAGGGAAGAAAGTTTTCTTTCATTTCTTGATTTTCATTGGCATTATTGCATAAAGGTTCCAAGACATAGGTTTGATGCATTGGTGGAAAAGGGAAACCAAATCTACAATTGGAATGTTTTGTTTCTTACAAGTTTTTGTATGATGGTGGTTTTTTATTTGAATAATTTTACCTGATAACATCGTTGAGTCACATGTCAGATATAAATCAATGAAAGAAATAAGATTTCCTTTAGGAGAATGTTTATATATTGGTGCATTTTTAATCCAAAGTAATACATGGTCATGTTCTGTTCCTCTGCTTTGGAAATCTTCAATAAAAAAATAATCTTGCACTTGTCTGAAGAATTCATTATTTTTTGTGATCAAGCCGTGCAACGTTGACATTCTATGCCTATAATATCAGCTGCAAGTGATTGGGTGACTTCTGATCAATGTGTCAATGCAGTCATTGGAGCCATTTCTAAGGTGAGTCATTGGATTGCTTGAATTTTGTTTTTTATTAATGTGTTTGTCAATGGATCCCATAGATGCTTAGCACTAGTAAATTTCATGAAAAAAGTTGGTGGCCCAAGGAGGCATATCATGGCGAAAATGTATTTTCGCATGTTGTCAGAGTAATCAGAAGATGTGTGAATGCTTTTGAAACATTTCTATGCAATTTTTTATTGCGATATTTTTTGGAGGTTGTTCCAGTATTTGAAATCTTTTGTAACTAGTTTTTTACCTTTTAGTTCTCCATTACGAATGGAAATCCAAGTAGGGCTAGAAACTTGATTTATCAATATACAAATTTCTTTGAAAAATATATTTGTAATGTGTGTTGAAAAATCTTTGAACTTGTGCAAAAGTTCCCATTGTGTGATTTGTTGATCTGAAAATTGATTCATGATATCGACAAGTCGACCATAGCCATAAAATAATGTTGATAAGTTAAGTTCTTCAAAGAACTTGTCTTAAATATTTCCTAGTGGATGGAATTCTTCAGAAGGTGCAATTTTCATTATCTTTGTGTCAACATCATGTATTAGTTAGGCCTTTGAATATCATTATACAAGTGTTTTTTATTCTGGCTCCAGATTGTCATCAGCATCTGGTGGATCTTATTCTTCAATTTTTGCAGCACTATTGTCAAGATTTTATCTACATTAATCAAAATACTTTTTCCATTCATTGTTGATTACTATCTTCTCATTTTTGTAAAGTGTTGTGTTTCATAGGCCATTCAAAGCAAGCGTGACTTTATTTGGTCAAATAGTGCCAGAAAAATATGCATTTTTCTATTCTATTTTTCTTTTTACCATTATTGCAACTATCATAGAATCATCAATATTTCTAGGAAGGGAAGTTTTTACTTTATTCAAATTGGAAGGGACATTTATGATTGTGCCTGTCAATCCCATTTGTGATTTTTTGTAGCGAAGTTGTCTTATTTGGGAAAATGTCATTCTTGGTGCTACCAATATTTCCTCCAAGGTTGTTAATTTTGCAATGAACAATAATTTATGGTTTCGTTGAATATGTATAGGTGATGTGAATCTAGGCAACTTTGCATTGAGCAATGCATAACTGCAAGGCCTATGAATTTTCCCATCAATTTTGATTTCATTGACTTTAGTAGTTGTGACGCCATAGTAACCTAACAAGGTTCTTTTGTTGATGAGAGACATTTCTTTTTCAAAATGCAACGTCTCACAAATATTGCATAGGTGTAGGTTTTCCTTGAATTGATTGCAAATATTTCTCAATTTCTTTAATTGATTACGATGTTTTTTTGTTCTTTCAATAACAATGCACTAGATGACCATATTACATCTTTCAATTGATGCAAGTAGCTACACTAGTTATTAGATTTACTAAAATGATCAATTGACACATTTTTTTTACTGATTATCTAATGATGAACGGAATGAAATTTGGTCTCGTACTGAACAATGCTTAGGAAAGTCCAAAAGTTTTGTTTTCATCGACATTTTCTCAATAGTTATTTGGAAATATGCTTCAAATAGCATGTAGAACTAGTGATTTCTTCTTGTGAAAGTTATTTGAATTGAGCACATGATAGAACATTGATGCAGGAGCATCGGAACTGGCCAGCAATGTGGGAAATTGCCCACATGTTGTGGCGTGACAGGGGAAATTTCAATTACTGTTTGTTCAAATCCAGTTTATTGAGGAGGACGATTTCTCAAATAATTAATTATTATAGTAATAAGTGTGACTATCTTAGTGATAAGAATTGTTAAAACAGGTGTGTGCGAGCGCTAATAGGTAGGAGATTTTACTGTTAGGATTTCTAAAATTAAAAGATTGTGATTATCAATTTGTTAGTGGAGTTAATGTGAGGAAGTTGTAATAAATGAAGAGATTTCTCTTCGGGAACAGTCAGTGTTTTGGGTGTGTTTTTTTACAAGAGCGAAAAAGCTCAGAAGCTTGTAAAAGACTGTGTGTCGTGTGTAATAGAAGCATAGGTGTGGTGTGACTCCAATTAAACAAGTAGACTGTGTGTTGAATAAAACTGGAGATCGCCAAGCTAAACTCTGTTTTCATCACTGGTTATGAATAAAACAAAGAGTATTTGCACAACGTGTTATGCTTGCTCTGAATGGGACGTGTTAATGACATGCAGATTATCCGTTGACAGTCCATTCAAACTGTGGTTCCATTACCCCCAAATTATCGCATAAAATCCTGGAAGATATTGAGTGTTAGTGAGATCTTAATTAATTTGATTGAATTGCTGTGCAGCGATGCGTGATCGGTGGACAGAATACTCATTGGTGGCGGCCAGCAATTCCAGCGTTGCAGAGAACGCCAACTTACCTTGCCAGATCAGACAAAAAAACAAGTAGTTAATTTCGATGGACAGAGGCGGTGTTTAATCAGCGTTTTTTCCCAAACTCTTGATATGACTGAACTGTGTGTGATCGGTTATGATTACATGGGATGCTGGAGGCGGGTTTGGATCTGCGTTTTAGTTTTTTTGCTGTTCATTTAGCGATGAGATTGGAGAACCTGCGTTGTAAAGAATCGATGAACAGATGTGTTTTTCCCTTTGTTTTTGGTTTGGTCTCTGAAGCGTGAATTAAAGCCTGTGATGTGCTGCATGTGGATTCGGTGGATACGATGGGCATATGATTACGTTTCAATTGATAATTGTAATATCACTAACGCAGGTGAACACTTTTGAACCTTTGAGTCAAACAGAGAACTGCCGAGTCGAGGAGAAAGGGTATAAAGTCAGATTTTTGTCATAGGCGATGGTCCATGGAGACTTTGAATCTTCCGATATTTGTTGTTGCAACTGACTGTTTTTCATCTAGAATTAATCTGTTACAGATCTCGGGAACATGAGGCTATGGAGATTTTGAATCATCTTGAATCTTGATGATTGAAGGTTGATAATGGATATGATTGTTGATTGTAATTGTATCATATATGTTGATGAACAGAGGCTCTGTTTTCATAGTCTGGTGATTTCAAGTTAAAGAAGATCGCTCTATCTTTACGGAAGTCTGTTGTTTAAAATAAAAACAGAGTTTTCTATGTTGGTAAATCGACCTTTTAAATCCGAAGCAGATTGATATGTATGCAAACTAAGATCTGTTGCTTGCAGATTGAATTAAAGAGTTTCAGGTACACCATTTTTGGTATCAGAGCCAAAAGATCCAGGTGGTTGCGGCGAGGAATTGGTGGAGGAAGACCAGAACCAAATGCAGTCTTGATAGACGAAGTGCGAAGACTGCGTGAACGAATGGAGACAATGGAAACAGCCCAGAGAAGAGCACCAGATGTGAAAACTGAGAGTTCTTCAGACGAGTCTGATGAAGAGGACGAAGCAGGAGAAGAAAGTGAAACTGCCAAAGTCCTCAAGATGCTGGCAAAATTTGGCAGCAAGCCCAAGATAGAAATTCCTATGTATGATGGGAGTTTAAATGCCGAGGAGCTCATGGATTGGATCAGATCCATAGATCAGTATTTCGATTATGAAGAGGTTGAGGAGAACAAGAGGGTGAAATTTGCAGTCACTAGACTGAAGGGCCATGCAGCCATCTGGTGGGACGAGTTACAGACATCAAGAACGCGAAAGGGGAAATCTAAGATCAAGCAGTGGGATAAAATGGTAAGCAACCTCAAAGCCAAGTTGTTACCTAAAGACTATCATTTGAACCTTTTTAAGCAGATGCAAAATTTGAAGCAGAAGGGAATGTCTGTTAAAGAATATACTGAAGAATTTTACAGGTTAAATATCAGAACAGGGCATGTAGAAGATGATTTGGAGAAAGTAGCCAGGTATATTAATGGGCTAAGGTATGAGATCCAAGATGAGATTAGCCTGTTAAGTCTGAACACTGTTGAGGATGCCTATCAAGCAGCCTTGAAGGCAGAGGAAAAACTGTTGCGCAAATAAAACCAGAGAAACAAAGGTAAGAATCCAGCAAACGAAGGAAGGATACTTGAATCCAAAGTTCAACCCTCTCAGAATGAGGTAGGAAGTGCGAGCAATAGAGCACCACAAAGAGGAGATTTTGGCCGTGGAAGGTTTGTGCCCAGAGGCAGAGGCCGAGGAAGAGATGTCCGGTGCTTTGCATGTGGTGAATGGGGACATGTACAATGGGATTGTCCTCATCAGAGATCAGCAAACTAGCGCAACGTGAATGTTGCAGAAGCCAAGGAGGAGATTCCTCAACCTGAAGCTAAAGAGGAACCACCAGAAGACGGAGAGTCCCTATTAATGAAGCGGGTATTACTGGAAGGAGCTAAGGAAGCCAAAGAACCAGTTCAAAGAAGGACTTTATTCAGGGCTGTATGCAAGTCCAAGGGTAAGTGTTGCAAATTGGTAATTGATAGCGGTAGTACTGACGATCTTGTTTCTGCAGAGATGGTGGATAAGCTGAAGTTGGAAAGGACAGTACACCCCACTCCTTATAAAGTATCGTGGCTCCAGAAAGGCCATCAAATTTTTGTGACTGAACAATGTAAAGTTGACTTTCAGATTGGCACTTATCAGGATGTTATTTTATGTGATATGATGCCGATGGATGTCTGCCACGTATTGCTAGGGAGGTCCTGGCAGTTTGACCGAAATGCCATTCATGATGGTAGAAGAAATACTTATACTTTGGAGAAAGATGGGAACACGCATACACTACTGCCATTGAAGGCTGAAGCTGATAAAGAAGCACTTGGAAACAACATTACGTTGATGAATGAGAAGACCCTGTTGCAGGAAGATGAGAAGGGTAACGAGATGCATCTTGCTGGTGTTGGAAAACCCAAGGAAAATGTTGAAGTTGGAACACAAGTGAAAGAGTCGATGGATAAATGGCTAATCAGTGAAAGCCTTAATCCATGTGCTGTGCCAATAGCACTCAGTCCAAAGAAAGAAGTTGAATGGTGCATGACTCCAAATTCTCAAGCCTTATATAAAATCACCATCAGGGTGAAGAATGAAGATTTGAAAGAATATGTCGTCTCTAAAGAAGAGCTGAAATTGGATCCGAAGAAAATCCAAGTAGATGTGAATTGGTTAACTCCTAGAAGCATATTTGAGGGAGATGTCAAAAGCAGATGGCGGGAATGCAGTAGCAAAGACAAGCAGCGCGCAGATATGAGGAGGCGGAGAAAGAAATTCCAAGCAGGTGATTTAGTTATGTATTGCCGAAAGGTACCTATACTAAAAGCCAGAAGAAGAACCACAAAGAGACGCCATAACAGACGAAAGCCCAAAGCAGGAAAAAGGAAAAAGAAAGCGCTAAAGCGAACCAGGAGTCAGGCTCATTATCAGTATTTTACCAAATGGAAAGAGGAACCGGTAGAGGACGTCAGCGGAGCTACAGAGAATGGAGATCAACTCCAAACAACTACAAGATCAGTTTTCTTCCCCAGGAGTCTGATGCAGGAGCATCGGACCTGGCCAGCAATGTGGGAGATTGCCCACATGTTGTGGCTTGAAAACCGTATTTTACTTGCTGTTGATGGTAGAGTCGAGTTCAGTTAGTTTGTTGTTGAATAGGTTTAATCTCTGTATTTAGTGTTGATTTGTTAGGCGCATCTTCTGTTGGAATAAATTTATGAGCACCTTATCTGTTGTTAGAGTAATTAGGGAAATAAATGGCAAACTGAAGATTCTGGAGCGGATCAACGCCGGTTTCTTCTGGGAGATCTTGATTCAAGAACGCTTGAAATCCGGCAACGTGTTATAAACAGGTGTTCTGACCGCCGATTGTGTCCAATGCAGCTGCGTTGATTGAAAGGAATCGGCTTAGAATCCGGGGCAATAGCGTGATTTTTGTATGTCAAAGTCTTGATATGCCAAAATCAGAAAGAAGAAAGAGATGGGATCGGCGTTTTTTTCTTTAGGTTGTTGTCAGGTAGCATGTAAAAATTAAGACCTGCGTTATCATAGAGATATGGAGAGCAGGGGAATTGGCTCCGAATCCGGAGTTCATGATGCGAAATTTGTTTGATGTAATTGCATACAAAACGCTGGAAATGCCTGAGGCGATATAAAGACCGGCGTTCTGCTTTGCTAGAGTTAGTTTTTATATATATGGGACAGCGTGTAACATTTAGGATTTTGGTTATAAATTAATAAATCCACCGATGTGGCTATTGGCGTTTTCTGTTTTTATTTTAAGTGTGATATTCTGATGCGAGGGCGGGGTTTGGACCAGCGTAAGCCTGGGTTTATTGTACTGTGGTTTAATCAAATAGAGATAGGAACGGATGTTCGGTTGATGGCTTTTTGTTTTAGTAGGGTAGTATTAAAGCGTTCAACGCTGATGAAACCGGATTGAGCTATATTATTCTGTAATTGTATGTAAATGGGGAAAAGGATAGGCCTCACTGGTCAGAAATTGCACCAAGTCCTCAATAGAAACTCTTGTGTTTTTTCATTTAAATGTTAACCGTTCGCTGCAACCGAAGGTTTGTTTTCTGCAGTCGGTGCTTGATCCCTATCTAGCATCCGTCGTTTCGAACTCAGATTCAAATAAAATTGCCGGAAAAGTCATTTCGAACCACAGCGCAACCACGTCTATCATATTAAAGAACCCCAGGGTTTTAGCATTGTCTAAAAAAAAACTATTATGCACAGATAGGTATTGCGGACCTTTATTCTTAGTTTTGTTTTATATGAAGCATAGATAAATTCTTGCAATAAAGATCTCAACGTTTTTATAAAGCAGGTTAGCAAGGTGGCATTGATCTATATTATATGGATCACCTTCACGCTCTTATTCATCAGAAAAACAATTCATCAGAAAAACAGAGTTTCTATGTCGGTAAATCACCATTTTAGAAGTGTAGCAGATTGATATGTATGCAAACTAAGATCTGTTGCTTGCAGACTGAATTAAAGAGTTTCAGGTACATCAAGCCCAAACCCCGATGATTGGATAGTTGAATTTTATTTGACCTTTTTCAATCTCTTGGGTAAGGACATAATAAGGGTCATGGAAGGTATTAGAGTAATGGGAAGAGTACCACGTGCTCTAAATACAATTTTCATCACATTAATTCCTAAAAAGTCAAATCCAAGGACTTTTGAGACTTTCCACCCATCTCATTATGCAACTTCCTCTATAAAATTTAGGTTAAAATTATCATTGAAAAATTAAGAGAATTATTGTCACAAGGTATCAAAAGAACAATTTGGGTTCATATTTAATGGATAGATCCTTGATTACAGCAGAACCACACAAGAGAGACTTCATAGTATGAAAGAAAATAATTTGTTGGGTTTGGTGTTGAAACTAGATCTAGTGAAGTTGTACGACAGGGTCAACTAGATATTTTTGAGTTTTATCCTTTTGTAAATTAGCCTTTCATTCAGAGTGACTAATTGGATTATGGCTTGTGTTACCTTAGCCAACTTTGTTTTTCTAGTGAATGGTTCAATGACAAAGTTCTTCAAGGCAATGTGGGGAGTCAGACAAAGATGCCCACTATCTCCTTTATTGTTTCTACTAGTAGAGAAGGGATTGAATATCCAATTAAATGAAGCTATAAGGAATGGTCAACAAAAATGTATTTAATTTGCTTCTCTAATCAAACTAATACAACTTGTGATTTTTGATGATGTCCTTATTTTTGGACATGGATCCTTAGGGGAGTTGAGGACCATTTGACATTCCCTAAATCTCTATTTTGAAGCATCATGAATGGAAATAAGTAACAAAAATTCCTTTTTCTATTATAATGGAATTTTAGATCACCTTTTGATGGATCTTAAACATTTATTTCCTTTTCATTTTCCTCTTTGGAAGTTGGTTTGAAATACTTAGATTATCAACTAAAAGCTAACAATTATAGAATCACATATTCACTATGGTTAGCTAAGAAGGTTGAATGTAGGATTACTCACTAGTGAACTTGTTGGCTCACTCTAGGAAATTGACTTATCCTAGTTAGGAATACTAGTTTAGTAGTTAGCACTGGCTAGTGTACCCAAATCTATTATGGAGAAAATCTAAAGGTTTTGCTTCTCCTTCCTATGGAAAGGTAGAAGTAAAACTAGATTCTTTAGCAAGATGGAAATCATTAGCTGAGTCGAAGAAGATTAGAGGATAGGGAATAAGGAGTATTTTATCCTTTTTTAAAGGCCTAGCAACAAAATATCCTCTAGAGATGTATGTTTGATACAAGTCCCTGGGTTAGAATTATGAGGGACAAGTACTAAAGGAACAATCTTGTACTGAATGGATAAGATCATATTCGAAATTAGGAAAATGGGGGTCAAACATCTTGTAGGCCTTGGTAACATCTTATCCTTGGATCGCTGGGAATGGAGTCAAGAGGTTATCATTAATCCTTGTGATAGTTCTAAAGTTTAGAGTTATCAACACGCTTGCTAATGTGGCCTATTTAGATGACATCGATTCTTCAAAGAAGTGGTATACAACACATGTAATGCGTCTCTCAATTAATCAAGCAAATGAATGCTCTTCAACCATTATCTCCTCAACACATAATGACATTTCCCTAAGGTGAGGTTTAGACCACTTGTTGTGTACCAAAAATAAACTAAATAGAGCGGTCATGACCAAAGTAGCTTATGAAGTAGCAAATGAACATGAGTAGGGGACAAGCCATTTTTGGTAGTACACTGTAATATGGAAATGGGAATTTCCTCTTAAAAATTGATTGGTTTTTTGGTTGGCACTCCATAAAATGATTTTAACACATAAAAACTTGTAGAAATGAGGTTGGGTAGCCCCAATTTGGTGCACACTATGTTAAAAGGATTTAGAGATCGTGGATCATTTTTTTTCCAAATGTGACTTTTCCCTCTCTATTTGGTGGGTTGGTCAATTTGAATTGGCATGTCCCAGATTATGGGAGGGTCAAACTCTTATTGAGTGGATATTTGATTGGTTGACAATGCCTTTACTTGCTCCCTTTACTTTTCTACCTTGTCTTGTTATGTGGAAAAATTGGCTTTCTAGGAATATGATCATATTCGAGGAACACGAAGCCAATATTCCTAGCTAGGCGATCTGCAAAATCAAACACTATTTTTTTGAGCTTAAAGAGGAGAGGTGCATTAAACCTACATGGGTTCCTATTGGCCCATTGATTTCCAAAGAGTTACACCGAGTCTTCTTTGACGAGGCCAAGAATAGAGACCTTAACAAATGTGGAGAAAACATCCTCTTTTATTTGAAGTTTGATCACCCGTTTTCCTTTAGTTTAGGGTTTAGGATTGGGCACTGTTGTGGTGAAAACACAACCCCCCCATTATTGATTTGCTCAACTAAGATAATGGGGACCCTTTCTATAAAAATTTTGGCTAAAACGCCCTTTTTGGATTTTTATTTTAGTTGATTGCCCTACGCTTCTGTTAATTTTTAGTTTTCTTTCGATTCTTGTTTTGATTGCTTGGCTAGAATCGATTTTTTATAAGCTTCACATTGACGCTTGTTTCACCTCATTTGGTCCACTGGTTTGAAAATGGCACTCATTTGAAAATCTGATTATTTAGCTAGCCTGGGTTAAAAAATGCATAAAATGTACAACATCGCATTTTGTAAATAAATTTGTCTAATAACGCATTCAATTTAAATATTAGCTCGTAGAGGGTTTTACTAACATTTTTCATTATCCAGCCAAATAATTAAGCATCGGGACTTAAGAAATTCACTACAATTTTCCAATCAAATCTTAATCTCGAAAAACCAAACGTTCAAGTGGCTGTAGTTTATTTTTATAATTTTTCATAGCTGTAGTTTTATTTTTAGTTATAGTTTAAAAACTTAGGTTAATAAAAGCAAAACAAAAAATGAAAATTTAAATTTAAAATTAAATTTTAAATTAATTAAATTAATTAATATATTCAATATAATTAATTTAATTAAATTAAAGTTTAAAACAACCAAAAAAATACAAAAATACAAAATATATTAAATATTAATTTAATTAAATTTAATATTATTAATTTAATTAAATTAAAATTTAATTAAATTAAAATTTTAATAAAAATAAAAAATAAAATAATAAAATAAATATCATATCATATCGGGTTATCGGGTCGGGAGTTCATTTTATGAACCCCGATATGCACACCCTCCACCTCTCCCGATATGCCGACCCGATATCGCATCGGGCCTTTGAAGTTAGACCCCCGATATTATCTTACCCCCGATGACCCGATGGCCCGATATCCTCCCGACACACCGAAATTTCAAAAGGCCCGATATAAGGCATGGGGTATTCACCACGGCATACGTTATGGTTTGTTTTAGTTTAAGTGCACTCATGTAGGTTATGGTAAGTGTTATTATTTTACATGTAGGTTAGTATTGTATTAGTTTAACGTTAGTATTATGTTAGTTAGAGTAATATGGTAGGTTGTTATATTAGTGTAAGAGTGACGTAGGGAGCATAGGTTAGTATAGTTATATATATATTAGTTTAAATAAGTAAAGAATAGGGTTAGGTAATATATAATATATATTAACTTTTATTATTTGTATATATGTTTATGTATTTAATTAATATATATTATTTAATTAATAGTTTAGATTAATTAATTGATATTATTTAATCAATTTAATTTAGATTTAAATATTATTTAGAATTAGTTTTTAATTAGATTAAATTCGTTTATAAATAGTTAATTAAATATTAGTTATTTAAATTAATATATAGTTTAGTTTATAATCAGCAATTAAATTAGAATTAATTAGGGACTAATTTAGGATTAGTTTTTTAATTACATCTTTTTTTAGCCCAGCAACAGAATTTCCAGATTTATATCAGATTTGACCCATCAACTTTGGAAGGTCATAACTTGAGTTCTACTTGGCCAAATGAGGCCCAGGACAGCTCATTGGAAAGAGAAAATCAAGCAGAACATTTTGAAGGAGGTTTCATCAACAGATTTGATCAATTATTGGTCCAAAATTCAGGCAGAAGATCAGGCTCCGAATTTTGAAAACAAAATCAATTTTCTGAGTTATTGTTTTCAATTTCATTTGTTCAAAGCCTCTTCTAATTGCAGATCCATTGGCCAATGATATCTTTTCCCAATCAAATCATTCCAAGCATCAATACGTAGCTTATATTTTGTTTTTAATTATTTATTTAAATAGAATTTGATTGGGTTTGATTTAATTGCCAGCAATGCTACTTTGATTTTATAGTTGCATTTTAATTTATTTTGATTTCTTTTTGCAGGAAAACAGTGAAAGAAATATGGAGAAAAAAGATCTCAGTCAATGAGAATGCTCCAGCAATTGAAGATTGGAATTATGAGCAAGTAAAAGGGATTTAGCAGAATTCTCTCAAAGAAACTCTTCTATCAACAATTCCTTGAAAATATTATAAATAACAAATTGCAGAATGTAAACAGGGCTGCTCTCCTCTGCAATTTTAGAGCTTCTAAAAGCACTATTGTAATTAGAATTTAGAGTTGTAGGAGAGAGGAGTGAAAAATCTCAGATCTGGGGGAACTATTGAGGATTTTCCCTTTGTATTTTGAATTAAGTGTGAGGGGCAGAGTCTGCACTATTGTGGCTCTATTTTTGAAGACAACAATTCAAGCAATGTAAAGGGCTGTTGGAGACCAAGGACAGAGGAATGGATGCAATAAAATTGGTATTTTTGATACTATTATTTTAAATATCAGTTTCATTTTATGGTAACAGGAATGTGTCATTTTATTTATATTTGTGCATTATTGTCAATATGAGTAGTTTGTCTCAATGTTGTTATCATGTATCTCTGTTCTTATGGATTTAATTTCTGATTTCTGAGTAACTATTTACTCAGAAATCTGTCTTATTAAAACTAATTTATTGAATGGTAATGTGTTGTGAACTATTTCCACATATCATTATTCAATTATTGGATTTATGGATTTGATAATCAATATCATTTTGTGAACTACTTCCTGAATGTTGTTGATTTATTATTTCAGTTTTAAGGTCTCAATAGAATGTGTTTTGGGCAACCATAATATCAGTTAATTGAACTACTTCATTAACTTGATATTCATTACAAACAAGACATATTTAAATCCCAATATTTTAATTATCTTGCTCTTAGTTGGGTTAGATCTATATCTGCCTAATTAAGATAGGATTTAGAGTAGTTTCTTTTACTTGTATCATAGAATAAACTTGCATTTAGAGTAAAATCTACACTCTTTTAAGTCCTCTCCTCAAAGAGGCAAAGCTTTAGTTGTGGCTTGGCTGAGCCCAAATCAGCTTAAGGGTCATTCTCTTGCCTGATCAGCAAGGAGAAGTGATCTGATATCCCTGTCTATTGGTAGTGAAAGACATATCATAAACCAATAGCAATAGGGAGAAGGTAACTGGACCTAGATGAACAGTCGGAGCCACCACATCAAACGGAAAAGGAGCTGCTTTTAAGGTCCGGACCGGGTGGTTATCCCCAATGTTGTTGCAGCGATTTTTGAGGCATCAACATTTTTGGCGCTAGAAGGAGGGCCTGAGAAATTTGTCTATGGGAGTCTTTTCAATTTTAATATCTTATTTATTGTGATGACTCCTCTTAAGCTTCCAATTTGGAGTTGTGTCCATGGACGTGCATCCTCCAATACTCCACCCGAAGTGGTAAGACTCTTGTCTCAGGTAAAGTTTAATGGTAAGGGAAATTCTTCTGCTTTTAACCATGTCTTTCAATTTCTTCAAAATGTTTTAAATTACAATTTTCAAGGAATTGATGAAGGCATTTTATGTAGGATTTTTACTCTCACATTTGCGGTGAAAGCCAGAAGCTGGTGCAAAACTCTTCCAGTTGTTTCAATTCACAGCTGGGATCAATTTGTTACAATTTTCATTGCTAAATTTGACGATTACGATTATGAACAGGTATGTGAAGAAATTGAATATCTACGTAGGTTTGAAAATGAGTCTGTTAATGATTTTCATATTCGATTTCATTTGAATTGCTTAAGATTTAAAGACGAAGATAAACCTACGAAAGAAGAATTATTAGATTGGTTTGAATATGTTTGTTCTCTGCCTCCCATTCCCAATCCATATGAAATTAGTTCAAGTTTTGTTTCATCCCCTTCCAACATAAATGAAAATCCCAACCCGGATGTGCAAATAAATGGTGATGAAGCGGTTTCACAAAGCTTGGAAAATATTTCCATTCAAATGCAAGAAGACAACAATAGCAATTTTGGAGGAAAAGCCGCCTTGAAATCTGAAAGCTATTTTGAAGTAAATTCGGAAAATCAAATTGCAAATCAGCAAGTACAAGCAGCAATCAAAGCAAATAAAATGCAAACTGTTGTACAAATTTCTGAATTTCTCCATGATGAACAAATGCCGAAATCAGGGCAGCAAAGCGGCATTCTTCAAGAAAGCGTATGCACGCAAAGGAATGATCTGCAATCTGAAATTTACAATGATCATAATGCACTAGAGCTCTCAAACAGGGACAGTTTTAAATGCGTTGTTTCAGGTTCACATTTTTCCCTCTATCCTGATATTTTTAATGATGGTAATTTTTTCCTCTTGGTATTAATGATATTTCAGAAATTAAAGAGGATCATTTAAATGAATTACCATTAAATTTTTATCAAGATAGAGAAGCAATTAGTGATCATTCTTTTGCCATTAATGAAAATGATTTTGTTGTTCCTCCTTGTTTCGATATATTGGATGAGATTGAAGGGAACTGTAGAGAATATGGAGAAGTCATTTATGATAATTACTCTGACATTGAGGATGTTGATTTCTATTCCTCTCAAGAGAATCCTCATGAGAAAATTCAAATAGCATCTGAAAATGATGAACGCTTCAATTTAGGAATTATCCCAACTAATCCTCATTTTAGAGCAGCGAATTATCTTCATGATTTCACCATTCAAGAAAACATTCCAATTTATGATTCATATGAAGATCAAACTTTCATTCCTACTCATAATCATAATTCATTTTCTAATTCACAAGTTGGAATTCAAAATTTTTCAAATTCTGTAATTCTGGCCATTCCTTGTGAAAATGAAATCATTTTAAAACAATCCCAAATGTGCTGTAACATTAGTTGTACAAATAGTGATTTCATTTTAGTTTTTCTTTCACAGCTATTTTGTTTAAACTTAGATTTATTTTCTGATTTTATTTTGCAAAATTTTCACACTTTTCGCTGGCATATTGAACGCCTTATTATCAAACACTCAATTGATGCATTGCCCAATTGGGAAATTGAAGTTTCATATTATAATCATCAGCATCAAAAGATATTAATATTCCAATTTATATCGATGCTAATGTTTCATCAAAAGCTTCTATTTTTTCAAAGGCAATGTCAACAAGAGAGTGTATTTTTGCAATCTGACCAGCGATTCAATTCAATTAATAAATTGCCATTTTATTTGAAAGGCTTCCATCCATTTTTCATTGACTCATTTGAAAATTTTGGAAGTTTTTCCTTCGAGGAAAATTTTCAATGATTTAACATTTGTTCATAATACTAACAATTCTTTCCAGGCCTTTGAATTTGAAAATTCATATCCACAATTCGGCCTGTTATCTCTTCCTTTGAATATTTCCCCATTTTTAATGGAAATCCATCCAGATTTCTATGATCCAATTGGTATTCAATTGGAAAGGAAATTTCATGAGAGAGAGATTTTAATTATGTTGCTAACAATAACTGTACATTCTGATTTCATATTTATTTTCCTTAGTTTAGTCAAATCTGTATTTTTATTACTAACATTTGAACTGTACATAAACGCGGGAATAAAAATGAGAGAATGGTTACACTGGAAATATGACTATACCTAGTCATTTTCATGTATATGGTTAGAATAGGAGTAGAATTAATTTAGTTAGCTTGTTTTATGTAGTTAATTTATTTGCATTAGTTCTGTAGATTAAAAAATAAAACAAAGCAATCAGCCTTCTCATACATGTTCAGTGAAAACATTTTTCCCTTATCAGAAAATTTTAATTCTTGCTTTCCTTTTTTAAATTTCTTATGGCGATATCTCTGCTCTGCCTATTTTGAATAATGTCTTGATTAAATTCAATTAAAGTTGCATTTGGTATCAAGTGGCCTCAAAGCCACTTTTCTTCATTTTGAGATTTCCTTCTAAGATTTTCTTTTGAAATTTCTATGGTAAGGATTTGAGGATATAAAAGCTTCATGATCCCATTATCCACGAGATGTATGATTGACCATGATAAGCCTAATTCTAATTCAATTATTATCAGTCAATCTAACATGTCACGGCAATCATATGAAGTTCATATTATATTCCTCGGAATTTGCCAAAAGCTAATCTTAAGGATGCCCATTTTGCCAAGTGCACACATTTAAATCTGTTTTATTATTTTTCTACAATTAGTGGCTTAATCTCATTCTAATCTTTAGTTTATTATCTGATGCTTTAAAATGCATCATGTTTATTTACTAAAGGCATTATTAAAAAGTCACTATAACAATTCAGATTTTTCTCAAGATTAATTTGGAATGAGCAGAGGTAATAAATTGTTTCACTTCGAAAGGGAAGCATAGTTTCATATTTATTTCTGGTAAATTTTATATTCCATGAACATGAATGATTGATTTCATTTAGGCTGATTGCACACTTAGATTTAGAATAAATAATGAGATGATTTGAAACGAAGGGAAAATTTGATAAATCAAAGGAAGGATTTGAAGATTCATAAGGTAAAATTTACAAACAAATTCCTTCCAGGTACGCATTTACAATTTTGTTCTCATCTCTTATTAGTTTCTCTTTTCCTTAGTTTATTTTTGATTTATGTTCTGTTTTATTTGCAGGTTTTTATTTCTTTTCAAAACTTGAAGTAAGCAGCGAACCATTTCAAATTTGCAATAGGGTCAGGGAAATTTTATTTGTGATGCATTATAATTTAAGCATTTTTAATTTTGCTTTTATTCACTTAGAAAACCCAATTGAAATTCCAACGAATATCATAAGACCATTCGCATCATAAGATTTCATCGGAAGTAGTTCTTAGCATTTCTTTGCTCATCAAAAACCTCCGATGTATTATCTTACTCATTTACCATTGCTTTTTGCATATCGGAGGTTTGCAAGTGAAGTCTACTTCCATAATTAAATCGTTGATCTCCGATAATCACTTTACCAATATTGCGATGACCACATAATTCCGGACCCGATATGAAATTCAAATCAAAGTCATAAAATTATCGCGTCCGTTTACTCGCAATAATGGTAAGAGCATTACTTTTAAAGGGTCGATGTCTCAGATCCGATATGTTATCAAATTTTCATCATAAGGTTATCGGGTCCACTTTTCATCGCCTATCGGCGTATCGAGAATGGTTACATCATGTGTTCAAGATTGCCGATTGCGCCGATTGCCGATTGCCCGATTGCCGATTGCGCCGATTGCCGATTGCCCGATTGCCGATTGCCCGATTGCCCGATTGCCGATTGTGCCGATTGCTGATTGTCGATTGCGGGATTCCTATTGGGTGATTTCGGGTGCTCCGATTGCCGATCGCCGATTTACGTCATCCATCGCATCGCCGATATCGCAATCGCTTCTTTGCAGTTTTATTTATGGCCGATATCTCGGATCCGATATGTTGTTAAAATCCCTTCATAAAAGTTATCGGGTCCGCTCTTCATCGCATATCGGCATTGCAAAAATACACTGTGTTACATCGGGTACCCAAAGTTTTCCAATCGCCGATATTGCAATCGCTTCGTCGCATTGTTATTTATGCTTACGTCACTTCTCTGATTCTGTGATGTGCGTTTTGTGATGTGGGAAGTAAGGTGTCAATTTTCCTGATCCCCGATATAATGTTTCTTTAATAATGCGATTGCTTCATTTCATTGCACATGTTTTTATCGGCGATTTGCCATTGCAATCTCCGATGCGATAGCTTCCAATGCATGCCTTTGAGCCATTAATTTTTAATCGATATATGGCATAGCGATAAAGGTGAAGTTCTGCAGATTAAATTTGAAGCATGGTGAAGAAACATGTTATGTAAATCATCTGATACGGCAATGTGTTATTTTAAAAGCGAGCTTGGGTAACCACTATGGTAAGAAAGCAGTTAATGACCAATTTGCAGCGTATTCAAATTATTTCAATTTCTCATACATTTTAGTTTAAATATATAATTCCATAATTAAAATGGAATTCAGGACCTCTATCTTCATATTTAAATTTTATTATCTTAGATTTGGTCTTGATTCTGGATTATTTATAAATCATGGAATTTATATGAAACTTGTGATATTTTGAGGAATAGTCATTGCTGCAAATTCTCATTCTCATTTTTGATGCATTTGTTTTAATTTCAATTCCCTTGAACGCTAGGCATTCTTTTTTTGCTGCTTGTTTTAGTTTAAATAAAATAAATAATGATTTGGGTTAGTTTGACTTCTTCATGTTTTTAATGTTAATTAAAATAAGAAGTCAGCCACTTTGGAGAAACTGATACCTTTCAGGTAAGATCAAAAGCAATGATCCAATGGTAAGATTCATGTACCCACTTTCATTAATTTTCATTTCATCACTCTAGTTTCATTTTTCTTTTTAAATTACGCTGATATAAAACTCTGTTTTGCAGCTCTCCATGAAATCTTTCAATCTTCGACCAAATCAGATTTTCAAAGACCATACTCTTCTACTGGCTTTATTTCAATAAGCAGCGATAATCTTCATTGAAACAGCTACACCAGGAAGTTTCTGAACCCTTAATTTGTTTCTTTAAGCATTCCTTTTTAGAAAATGATTAAGATGATGCTTGGACACAAGAAGATTCACATCAGACAGAAAATATTCATGGTGGCTAAATTTTACGATCGCTGTTATCTAAAAGCCTAAAGCATTCACAACCCTGCAAGGTATGTTTTTCTAACTCTCAACATAAGGGGAAATAATTACATGCTGATTTCCTTTTTCCTCATATTGTTGAGACATTGGTATAAGCATTCTTGTTTGAGTTTATCTTTTGAAACTTGGATTTTCTTTCATTTTTCACATTTCTTTATTTTAATTTCGTTTGCTGATTTCTTTTCTCATTGTAGTATAAGAATTTTTTTCCTTCAGATTTCAGCTTTGATTTTGGTGACTTTGCCGTGATTTATATGGAAGGCCTTTTTGTTACCTAACAATGGTCGGGATACATGGAGAAAAATTGTTAATAGTCACCTATCAACTTTTTCTTAAATCTCTTAGTAAAGTTTGATTCTCTTATTATTAAAGTAGGCATACTTAAGGAAGAGATTACCAATCAAGAGAAGTTGGCAAAGTATCATAAAATCTGAAAATTTCTTTTTCATCAAACTGTAATCATTTTGAGATTTCAAAATTTTATTAGGATCTTTCAAAGTTCTATTATCAGTCAAGAAAAGTTATTTATAA
>APFE030378202.1:0-52436 GCA_000404065.3 Pinus taeda | reverse complement strand
TAATATTGATTTTCAATGTCTTTCTCTCTTTTGCAAAGCTTGACATGAAGAGCTAAGGTCCGAGACTTGCTTAGGAGGCTAGTATAAGTGATGATAGACCCATACTGACTGCAAATAATCATGGTGACGATATTTTTGTGTAACAAGGGGGTTGTACTAATAACAATAAGGGGTTACACCAATAGTATAGGGACCTAACATGCCCCTCTGCTTCAAAAGCGTTGTCCTCAATGCTTGA
Source organism: Pinus taeda (assembly GCA_000404065.3). Classification (NCBI taxonomy): domain Eukaryota; kingdom Viridiplantae; phylum Streptophyta; class Pinopsida; order Pinales; family Pinaceae; genus Pinus; species Pinus taeda. The sequence continues at coordinate 52,198 of APFE030378202.1, read as the reverse complement.
GTAGTTCTTGATGCTTCTATATAGAGTTCTTGTCCTCCCATGTGGAATCTTGAGCAAGTAAATTCTTCCACTTGATGAGATACTCTGAAATTGATTGATTTCGTAGTTGTCGGGTTCTTGTTTCTGTGATTGCTCCAAGTTCCAATATGATTATTCCTTCCTTGTCAAGTTTTGGCAATATTGTTTGAACTGGGATTTTCTGCAACTTTTGAATGAGTGGCCACACTTTTTCTTCCTTCTTCCATTCATCCCTTGCTTCGTTTATCCAATCTGGTTGGATAATAGAAATAACACAAAACAATGCTTCCACATCCTCATCCTTTCTTGAGAGTGCATCTGCAACGACATTTTGCTTCCCTTTTTTGTAGATGATTTCAAAGTCATAACCCAACATATTTGTGACCCATTTTTGTTGCTCTTCAGAGGATATTCTTTGTTCTAAAAAGTATTTAAGACTATCATGTTCCATTTTTACCTTGAAGTGTCTTCCCATTAGGTAAGGTCGCAATTTCTTAAGTGCATATAGTATTGCCAACATTTCCTTCTCATAAATAGATTGCTTGAGATGTAGCCGTAAAAATACCCAATTGCCTACATAAAAAATTCTTTCACTGCGATCTTGATTTGCGTGTTATTTCATTCGATTCTGCACCAAAGTGGCATTATCATTTAAAAGTTGGAGAACTTGTTGTTGATGCTCGATGTGATATTTCACTGCTTGAATCTTTTTCTTCTTGATATGTCCTTCTATTTTAACAGTTTGAGGAGTGGTAATTTCTTACAATGCATTACAAGATATGGTCAGATTTATTTCTTGATGCTTGATGTGATGTTTCACTTCTTGAACATTTTGCTTCTTGCTATGTCCTTCTATCTTGATAGTTTTAGGAATGGTAATTCTTGCCAATGCATTACAAGATATGGTTGGATTCATTTCTTCTTTCTCGATGTGATCTTTCACTTCTTGAACCTTTTTCTTCTTGATATGTCCTTCTATCTTGAGATTTTAATGAGTGGTAATTCTTTCTAATGCTTTACAAGATATGGTCGGATTCATTTCTTCTTTCTCTGGGGTTGGTTCCTAGTGTATATCCTCTTCTTTTGATGTTTCTTGATCCTTTTCTCCCTCCTCTTCACAATCTATGTAAAATAATTTCTTCTCAACACACTTATGACCTTTAATGTATTTGTTATCACAATTGTAACAAAGCCCTTTTGCTCTTTTTCTTCCAATTGTTGTGGTGTAACCCTTGTAGGTTGTGGAAGGCTAGGAGAAACAACACTTCCATCTTTATAGTTGTGAGGGGTAGACTTCCTTGTTGCCATAATTTTGCTTTCCACTTTTCTTACCAACCTGAATGCCTTGTCCAATGAATCAGGTTCCCAAAGATGAACCTCATATTGAATGTTATCCTTTAAAGTCCCCATGGATACATCAATCCTTTGCTTCTCTGGAATATCATTTTCCCTTATATTCAATTTTTGAAAGTCCTCAATGTGCTTTGCCATTGAACACTTTTTTTTTAGGTTTATCAATTGGCTAAAGAAGGTGTTGCTCTTTGTATCCTCATAATGTGCTATCATTTCCTCCGTGAAAATTGACCACGTAACAAGTGGTTTATGAGAACAAAGCCCTTTATACCATAAAAATTGATCTGGTTCTAAATATGAATATGCAATACATAAATTTTGTAATAGTTGCACCTCATGTAAATCAAAATATTGCTCCATTTGTAGTATCCAATTTACCGGATCCTTGCCACCAAACTTCCTCATATCGCATTTTCTTGATTTTAGGATCTCGATCTTGAAACAACTGTAACTCTGTAATTTCAGATCTCCAAGTTATGAAATTTCATCCTGCAGTAGCCTTCTGCATTCTCTTCTAACCCACAAGTCTAAGCAATAGTGGATTTTACAAGGAAGAGTTATGTCAAATCTCCCACGATGACCTGATTATAGACTAGTTCAGTAGAGCGCACTTGTACGAAGTGCCACATGTCACTATTTCAACCTTAGGATCTAAAAAATATACAAAAAAAACTACAGTCCATCCTCTTTCTGTAACTTCTTACGAAATTTCAATATGATTCTCAGAGAGAAAGTTATGACGATTTTCCCAAGGTCACCTGTTTAGAATCTAATTCGGGAGTCTGCAAAAACCCTAACTTCCTTAGATTATATCTCCAAAGATATAGCGATTGAAGATATGAAATTTGGACCCGAAAATCACCAAGATTTCAGTTCAAATGGGTTTTAATTTCAGAGTCTGAACCTTCGCAGAAAAAATATTATAACGAAAATTCCACCATGACCTGTTTGAGATGAAATTATGGATCTTGCAAAAACCCTAACTTACTCAGATCATATCTCTGACAATGTAGCAAGACAAGATCTGAAATTTGGATCTATGGTTTCGCGTTACTTTGTCTCAAATGGGTTTTTGTTGTAGCTTCTGAAACATCGCAGAAAAAATGTTATAGCGAAAATTCCACGATGACCTGTTTGGAGCAGCAAAACCCTAGAATCCAAAGCTCAGATACCAAATGTTATGAAACCAGCTCACAAAAAGATAGAAAAGATAGATCAACGCCTTAGAAATAAGCCTCTCCGAGGGGGCAACCTCCTTTACATTACACAAATGAACAATTCTTAGATGATACAACTGACAAGACCTCCTTTCTATATATAGGATTCTAAGGGGTCATAATATAATTAGAGCCGACATAACAATAATAATGAAAGGGCACAATAATAAAAATAGTGGGGTTCTATGGGGCACAATAATAACAATATGGGGACTACATAGGCACGACAATATAATAAGGGGGTTGTACTAATAACAATAAGGGGTTACACTAGTAGTATAGGGACCTAACACTCTTCCGTTCTCTGGTCTTCTTATTTTCCTTATGCACTTCTCTCTTTGTTTTGTTTTGATCGACCCTGCTCTTTGTATGCTCACATACCATGGTTTTTGCTTTGTGAACTTAGTCATCAGTCTATGTTGAAAATGCAACAAGAAAATCCTGATTTAATTTTCCCATGAATTAAATTAGGAATAAAATTGTTATTACATATCACAAGACAACTTGTATGAGTTAACTAAGTTAATTTGACTTAGTTGGTTCAATTAATTCGAGTTGAGGGTCTAACTAGAGTAATGTAGAGTGTCTCCTACTTTCTAGGAGCCCTGGTTGAGTTTATTTTGAGTTGTAATTAATTAATTCAATTTAACTGAGTTAAAGTCAATTAAATTAGTTCCAACTGATGGAGGAACTAGTAGGACATCAAACAATGGGGTGTTGCCTTCTGTGTTCAACCAATTAACTGATAATTCAACCATAAATAACTCATGCATTCAAATCAAAGAGTTACCCAGTTGAGATTGGATTTCAAGGGCATTGCATTATCAATTGCATAAATATATGAATTATACAGATGGTGCATGCAGTCAGAGGAAGAACCTAAAGGGACTGTGCAATCCAATGGAGGAAAACTCCTGTTAAATAGGGGCATAATTCCTCATTGAACAGTGCAAGGAAATAGGAGCTTGGCAAGCAACAGAATAGGCTAAGTATTGGCCAGCGTCAGCTTGTGAGGTAGTGAGATAGATTGTACTAGTGCAGAGGTTGCTTATGCTTAAGCAAGCATTGTAAATATTCTTTATTTTTATGATCTAATGCAATATACATATAGGAAGGGGTTTTGAGTAGTGAGCTTTCCCCTTAGATAAATCTCTGAGCATATGTGATTGAATCTTGTCTCATGTTTATGTTGTGATTTCTCTATCGATTAATTATTTCTATTGACGAGTAGAGTAGATTCAAGTATATTGTTTTAGTAAATTACAATTAACAGTTTGAATCTACATAGGAATTTCTACATGGTATCAGAGCTTTGAAATCACATTAGAACCAGTCCTTGAAGTCCTTATGTACACTCATCATTAAAGAACTAATGAGTTGTTAGGAGGCATATTTATGGAGCCCTAGTTCAGGGCAGACCCTGAAGACCCTATATGTAGACTTCTTAATGGAGCTAGAAGGCTGCTAGTGGGCAGATCAGTGAGCCAATTTTTAGTGACATAAAAATTTGTGATCATTGATATTGGAAGAATGAGGAGCAGAGAGATTTCCCATAGGGAAATCGAGACTCAGAGGGAGTCTAGTTTTAGAGGGAGCATCCCTATGGAAGCTAGTAGTTTAGGATTTGAGGAGATAAAACTCATTATTGCAGTAGTTGTAGCAGCAATGGAAAAGAAACAACAAAGTAGTAGCAACAACAATATGATTAGATCATATTTTGCCATGCATGCAACCATACCCCCAGGAGTGAGGTGGGGCGATGTAGATCCTTAGTCACATAATTGTAGAAATTTGGGTAGGGTCCATTGAGGTGTTTTTGTCTCATGGATCATTACCTTGCTATAGGGGCCCACAGTATTTAGTAGCAGGATGATCAATGTTAGTCATATAGTGAGGAGTGTAGAGCAGGACGCTCAATAGAAGAGTTAGCAGTAGCACAATTTCCCCAATAAACAGTGGCAGATTGATTCAATGATTAGTTATGTTTATTATTCTCAGTTGCATATGTTGCAGTAGAAGCAACAATAGTGAGAGGTGTTGCATGCAATACATTCCAAAGGTACTCTATCGGGGTAGATGAGAATCCCTTTCTTATTGAGAGGGAGTGTTCAAAATGCAACAAAAATATCTTGATTTAATTTTCCCTTGAATTAAGCTAGGAATAAAATTGTAATTCCACATCACAAGACAACTTGTACAAGTTAACTAAGTTAATTTGACTTAGTTGGTTCAGTTAATTTGAGTTGAGGGTCTAACTAGAGTCATGTAGAGTGTCTCCTACCTTATAGGAACCATGGTTGAGTTTATTTTAGTTGTAATTAATTAATTCAGTTTAACTGAGTTAAAGTTAGTTAAACTAGTTCCAATTGATGGAGGAACTTGTATGACATTAGACAATGGGGTGTTGTTTCATGTGTTCATCTAGTTAAATGATAATTAAGCCATAAATAACACTATTATGTCATATTTGAGAGTTACCCAGTTGAGATTGGAGTTCAAGAGCAGTGTACTATCGGTTGTATAATTATCTTAATTGTATAGATGGTGCATACAGACAAAGGAAGAGCCTAAAGGAACATCACAATCCATAGAGGGCCTAATTCCTCATTGAACAACATAACGAAATAGGAACTTCACAGGCAACATAATTGGCTAAGTATTAGCCAGAGTCAATGTGTGAGGTAATGAGATAGATTTTACTAGTGTAGAGGTTGCTCGAGCTTGAGCAAGCATTGTAAATCTTCTCTATTTTTATGGTCTAATGCAATATACAGTTAGGAAGGGGTTTTGAGGAGCGAGTTTTCCCCTTAGATAAATCTTTGAGCATATGTGATTGAATCTTGTCTCGTGTTTATGTTGTGATTTCTCGATTGATTAATTGTTTTCACTAATGAGTAGAGTAGATTCAAGTCTATTGTTTTAGTAAATTACAATTCACAGTTTGAATCTACAAAGGAATTTCTACATGGTATCAAAGCTCTAAAATCACATTAGAACAAATCCTTGAAGTCCTTATGTACACTGATCATTGAAGAACTAATGAGTTGTTACGAGGCAGAGTTATGGAGCCCTAGTTCAGGACACATCCAAAAGAACCTATGTGTAGACTTCTTAATGGAGCTAGAAGGCTATTACTGGGCAGATTGATGAGCCAATGTTTAGTGACACAAAAAGGAGCTGTGATCATTGATATTGGAAGAATGAGGAGCAGCCATATTTCCCATAGGGAAATGAAGACTCAAAGGGAGTCTAGTTTCAGAGGGAGCATCCCTATGGAAGCTAGTAGTTTAGGATCTGAGGAGATCAGACTCATTATTACAGTAGTTGTACAGCAGTGTGGAAGAAGAAATAGGTAAGTAGCAGCAACAGTACGAGTGATCATATTTCACAATGCATGCAACCATACCTCTAGGAGTGAGGTTAGGTGATGTAGATCCTTAGTCTCAGAATTGTGGAAATTTGGGCACGGTCCATTGAGATTTTGTTGTCTCATGGAACATTACCTTGCTATAGGGGCCCACAATATTCAGTAGCAGGATGATCAATGTCAGTAAGATATTGAGGAGTGTAGAGTAGGAGGCTCAGTAGCATAGCCTTCCCTGTAAACAGTTGCAGATTGATTCAATGATTATTTTTGTTTATTATTCTCAGTTGCAAATGTTGTAGTAGCAGTAGAAATAGTGAGAGGTGTTGCATGCAATACATTCCAAAGGTACTGGATCAAGGTAGATATGAATCCATTTATTGTTGAGAGGGAGTGTTGAAAATGCAACAAGAAAATCTTGATTTAATTTTCCCTTGAATTAAATTAGGAATAAAATTGTAATTCCACATCACAAGACAGCTTGTATGAGTTAACTAAGTTAATTTGCCTTAGTTGGTTTAGTTATTTCTAGTTTAGGGTCTAACTAGAGTCATGTAGAGTGCCTCCTACCTTATAGGAGCCTTGGTTGATTTTATTTTGAGTTGTAATTAATTAATTCAGTTTAACTAAGTTAAAGTTAGTTAAACTAGTTCCAACTGATGGAGGAACTAGTAGGATGTTAGACAGTGGGGTGTGGCTTCACGTGTTCAACCAGTTAACTGATAATTTAGTCATAAATAACTCATGCATGTCAGATTTGAGATTGGAGTTCAAGGGCAGTGTACTATCAGTGTTATAATTATCTGAATTTTACAGATGGTGCATGCAGTCAGAGGAAGAGCCTAAAGGAACTGTGCAATCCAATGGAGGAAAATTCCTATTAAATAGAGACCTAATTACTCATTGAACAACACAAGGAAATAGGAACTTGGCAGGCAACAAAATTGGCTAAGTATTGGCTAGAGTCAGCATGTGAGGTAGTGAGATAGATTGTACTAGTGCAAAGGTTTCTCAGGCTTGAGCAAGCATTGTAAATCTTCTCTATTTTTCTGATCTAATGCAATATATAGATAGGAAGGGGTTTTGAGTGGCAAGTTTCCCCTTAGATAAATCTATGAGCATATGTGATTGAATCTTGTCTCATGTTTATGTTGTGATTTCTCAAACAATTAATTATTTTTGTTGATGAGTAGAGTAGATTCAAGTCTATTGTTTTAGTAAATTACAATTAACAGTTTGAATCTACATTGGAATTTCTACAGTCTACGTCTTTGGTTGACTTTATTATTTATACTCTACTTCTCTTCAACCAACTCCCTTCCCTTGTACCTTGGGCATTGTTGGCAGCCCCCATTCACTGTAGCTCTTGTTACATTATCTCTATTCGTCATGTCCCTACTACGTGGCTTCCCTCGAACTTTCTATAGCTCTTGTCTTCCCTCCCCTAGCCCTCTACTTTCTTATCCTTTTTAACCCCTCCTTTATCCCTCATCAACGTTTTTGTGTCTATAGGGGAGTGACCTACTATCAAGATTGGTCCCATCGGGGCCACACACAGATGCACCACTGCCTAGAGGAAATTGTTTCTCGTTTTCATGAAACCACAACAGGCCCCATCCAAGAGAAACTAATTGATGCTAAGGAGGAATGTACCTCTCACAAGCCCCAACTCTTGGACATAGAGGAACTTGCTAAGATGGAAAATTGGGTACCAAACACTAGGCACACTCGTGAACACTTCAACCAATATATTTACATAGTTGATTTATATTGCCACATGAAGTTCCTCCTTGGTAGAACCTTATTGGACTTGCACAAGCATTGGGTAGATGTCCTTCATTCACTTGATCATATGCATTTTCATATGAAGGAATTGGACTGATAGATGGAGTGCATTGAACAACACCTAGGTATCCCAAACTCGGTTGGAGACATTCTAGGTGAAACCAATTACCCCATCCAGGTTACAACCATAGATTCTAATCCTTCTGCTTTATTGATTTGTTGTTCCTATTGTCCACTTTAAAGGCCATTTAGGCTATCTTTTGAGTTTTTGAATGTCAAATGGACTATCTCAATCCTCTATTTTTCTTTTTCCTCCCTACAGTTTTCTTTTTTCAACAAAGAAAATACCAACAAGTTTTGTATTAATAATAGATATTTACATATGTCAAGTAGATCTAATTTCCACATATAATCAATGTTGTTCTTGTTAAGCACACACATGGTAGAAAATGTATGAAAGATAAAAAATGAGAGTACATTTTTTATTAACAAATGATATACATTTATAGTACATGGTTTGACTGTTGGGTTCCACATCCCAGGGGCTCTTGGACTCCTTTAGTCTATTCACCTTCCACACTAACCCTTAGAGGATTAGGTGTCCAACATTCCCCCCTTTAATCCGAAGGGTTATGTATGAGTCCAAGAAGAGAGCTGTAATACAAAATGTGCAAAAAATGCATGGCAGAACTAAGCTGAGTGTGCTCTCTAAAATGTTGGTATAAAGGGCTGTGGTTTAAGGATGACCACCAACACTGGAATGTGTTAATGTCAGTGTCTTCACACGACCATCAGTGATCAAAATTCACTCTTTTGCATTCATATTAGGAGTCCCATTCTCAATGAGTTGCATTACATTAGGTCATGGATCAACTAATGGTAGGCACATTTCAGTTTTTCCCCTCATGACACATATCTGCTGACCACTTTCCATGTGTGATTCAGTCAATGGTTCAGGTTCAGGTTCATTTTTAGTTTATTTCATCAAATAGGTCTTATGTCTTAGGGTTTCAATTTCAGTAGGTATTAGGGCTTCACCATGTCAAATTTTCAGTAACCATTGACTAATAAGGGTCAGCAGACATATGAGGATGACAATAATCATTAGGAAAGCTTTAAAATCATAATTTGTAAATTTAATAAGTTTTTCACCTCAAAACTAGTTTGAGGTGAAAACAGAGCATTGTTTTGTTTGTAATTTCATGTAATTTCATCAGTTCTCATATGTAATTAATAGGTCTCATGTTGCTCCTAGTCCCCTGCTAATATTTCCAAATGCATGCCACTGCAAAAGCAAAAGATCATCAAATATTAGTTCACCTATTTTAAGCAAAAAGTAAAGCATCCAAAAAAACAGAGTATTTGAGAAAGCCAAAAGACATTATAAAGTGGGTTTTGGAGAGTGAAAAATCAAAAGTGCCCAAACCATATAAAGGTCATTTCTTTCTCAAGTTAATTCATTGTTAAAGTTGAAGTTCATGAGAAAAATTGCGATTTTAAGGGGTTATTGAGCAAAAGGAGGAAATTGTTTTGTTCTTGGAGGAAACTTCCTGGCGCTATGCACCAAAATTTGGCACTACGCACAAGAGCTGCGCTATACACCTAGGTTTTTTCTCCTTTATTTTTATGAACCGGCGCTACGCTTTTGACTGGGAGACTTTTTGGAGAAATGGTTTGCATATTCAAATTCAGCATGATGAGAACATCAATCACTGAAATTTTTAGCATTTTTGGAGTAAATCTTGGTCACTTAAAGGTCAAACAACCATAAAAACATGCCCTCTCTGCCTCTTTTTGGACACACAGGAAGCAGCCTTGGGAGATTCCACTTTTGAGGGGGAAAATGACCTCCAAATAAAAAAATTCAAGATGTTCCAGAAACTAGACAGGAAGACCTTTCCAATGAGCTATCTTGGGCTCAATTTGGCTAAGGAAAGACCTCCAAAATCAGCTGAGAAGTGGTGCTACGCACAGGACAAGTGGCACTACGTATAGAACCAGTTTTCTCAAAAATCCAAATTTCGCCTAGTTTTCCTACAAGTTGATTTTTTCTTTCATCTTGGATGAATTTATGATTGTAAATGATGCCATGCTATGTAAATATAAGCGTAAAATTACCTTAGAGGGTATATTCATCATTTTGAAGTGATTTGGGGGCCAATGAATCAGTTTCGATGGTTTTAGAGGCAAGTTGTTCCACTGCCTATATTCCTGTTCCTAGTTTAGATATGGTTGAAACAACCCCTTATCTCTTGGATTCGACCCCTAATGGCTAGCATAGGTTTTCATGTCTATATTATGTATTTTCTTCCTCATTTGTAAAGGTTGGACTCTTGTGGATGTTTTGAGCTACATTGTACATCTCTACAATAGTTTGGCAAGGAAATAAACCAAGATTTACAGCTATTTTTGTGGGATTCTTGTGGTAATGTGTTTTTGCATTGTTTCTCCTTCTGTCATTAGTTTTTCTCATGTGTTATATATGCCAAAATCTATTTCATTACTCTTAACTAAATGAAATCAAGATAGATAGGTGGAATACATTGGTAACAGTGCTCTGCCTTGGGAATCCATTTAGTTTTTGATGTTTTCAGCTGTCTGAAGAGGACTCATGATCCTTGCATGCCCTCCTCAGCTCCTCACCAGTATTAGACCTACCATACCACTCAATTCCAAGTGCCAAAACACCTACCTACCTTGCCCCATAGAACACCCTGCAATTATGACTTGGTTTCCCAGACCCAAAGTTGCCTGCTCCTTTTGATCCAGCAACAAAATCATCAAAATCAACCAAAAAACCCTAGAGCTACTATACCTAGCATAAAATCCATATTCAATTAAATCATATCAAGTGAGATTGACAAGGAGAGAGCCCTCTCTTGACCTGGTAGGGCTAGCTACCAGGTTAAGCTTGGTTTGTGGTTATCCTAGGATTGCCTTCCTTCAGCCTGAGGTCAATCTAGGCTCTAACATAGTGGCAACCATACTGGGGAAGAAAGAAAAATCACCCCAATACAATAGAGAAGTTATAAATTTTGGATGATAGAGTTTAGAATTCAGTAGGCTAAAAAGTGGAAAGTTGTAAAGCAATATCAAACTCTTGAGAACTTTGAACACACTGGCTTCAAGAAGATACACCAGGTCCAATCTTGATTCTGATCCTCCTCCTGTATTTGAAAATCCTAATCTCATCCCTCGGATACTCAGATAAGAAAGTGTATCAAGTCCTAGACCAGTTTTCAGATCTCATTCATGCCCAGTAGAGTGGTTGTTCCTTGAAGATCTTCCTATTGACGAATACTTTGGTCTCTCCCTATTTAGAACCACATCTAATAGTGAATTAATGGATATAGGTGCAGACCCAGAATTCACCAGAGAGCTTGAAATCCAATGAGCCAACTTGACAAGTAACTAAAATCTTGAAAACTATCCTCAGTGATCCATCATTGTTGATCGAATTCTTGAACTCTCTAATTCGGCTTCAACATCTTTTGCCTCATCCTCAATTCCCCATATTCCAGTAAGTCATTCGACATCTCCGTTTAAACCTTCCCTCCCTCATCAGCTTATCATTACCCCTCAAATTCCCATTACTTCTGCTACACCAATAGCTCTTGTTGTCATAAATCCTCCTCTTTCTCCAAGACCAATTTCAAAACCGCCTCGAGTCATGGCTGCCAGATATGCACCTCTCGTTTTGCCTCAGAATTTGGATGATATGCCCGCTAATTACCAAAGTAAAATACCTCTGTTCGATGCCACTCAAAGTATCACAGCGCAACATCATGTTGATAGGATGAACGACTTCTTTGATCTTCATGAGGTAGATGTCGAAAATGTGTCCATGAGGTTATTTGTGCAGAGTTTTGGAGGCGAGGTTCGAAAGTGGTTTAGAGCATTACTAGCGGGATCTATCAATACTTTGCCAGTTCTTCATAGAAAATTCCTGGACCGATGGGAGGTAAAGGAAAATCCTCTCCAAATTCTATCTGAGTATGAAAACATAAAAAGGAATGTGGGTGAAAGTGTCCAAGATTACTGCGTAAGGTTCACCACAGTTTACAATGCTATTCCAGCTGACATTAAGCCACTGATGGGGTTAGCATTGATCAAATTTCCTGATGACTTCGATGCTGATATGGCATATCAGTTGAGAGAAAGAGATCCTACCACACTTGATGATATGCAGAAGAACGCAGTGAGTGTAGAGGCAAATCTGCTGGCCAAAAGAGCAAGGATGAAAACTGAAAAGAAGGTGACTATAAAGGAAGAAGCATCTTCCTCGTATGTTAAGGCAGATCATATACTCATGAAAATTGAGAAGATGTTCGATCGGTTAACAATTGCAGACAAGCTTGAAACCACAATCAGAAATCCAAACTTCAGAGGACAACAACAACCTCAGTTCAAGATTAAACAAAGGGAGCAAAAGGCACAAGATCAGTCATCACAACAACAAGTCAAAACTCCTTTGCAGAAAAACTATGTACATGGAATGGAGAGTGAAAATGATGATGATCCGGTAGTGGAGGCAAATCATTTCTTTACTGCTGATGGTTTACCTATCTATCTCACGGAAGATGAAGAGTATTCAGAGATCCCTAATGTGCAAAAGAATGAAGATTATATATTGGCAAATGAAGCAGTTTTGGAGGATGTGTCAGATGATGATCAATGTGGATATATGAATGCATTGACAGCACAACAAAAACAATATTCATTGAGAAGCAAATATGTACCAGTTAGCCCGGTTCAAAAGAGAAAGGAAGCACAACCTAAGAATGACTCCTCGAACATTCAGAAGAAAGGGAAGGAGCCTGCTGATCCAACTTCCAGCAAAGTATCATCTGCAAATGAGAAGACCAATCAACAAAGTGCAGCAAAGGAAAAGGTCGAAAAGAAGGACCCTCCAGTCGAAGAGGTAGATAAAGTTTCAGCTTTTAGTTCAAAAAATGAGATTGCTAAATTAAAAGTTTCAATTCCTTTGACTGAATTGATGAAGAACAACAGTTATAAACACCAAGTGTCCAAAATTTTGAACATAGATCCTTTATCTGATATGGCCAATGTAGAAGATGGAGATCACCTTGAGCTCATCTTTGTCCCTGCTTTAGAAGGTCAATCTGAGGATAGTGAAGTTCCTCCATTCTATATAAGCCTTAGATTGCACGAGTATGTCCTCCACAATACCATGTTTGATTCCAGAGCTTCCCATAATCTGATGCCAAAATCCAATATGGAGAAACTGGGCCTTGACATTACTCGAAAGTATCATGACCTGTATTCTTTTGATTCCAGTAGTGTTTGTTGTATTGGTCTTATCAAAGACTTGATGATGTCTTTAGACCAAATTCCAGCAAAGAATGTTCTCATGGATGTGGTTGTTGCAGACATTCCACCACGGTTTGGTATGCTTTTGTCTAGATCGTGGGGTGCAAAGCTGAAATGAACTTTACAACTATATTTCTCCTATGCTACCATTCCCGTGTTTGGTTAATTGAGAAAATTGTATAGGGAGAAGAAAATGAAGTACATGATCACAAGCAAGGAGAAACCACTTAATCATCCAATTAATGATGTACATACAGATTTGGAGTCATTTGTATTATATTCCGATAGTGGTTTGAATGATATTGATAGTCAATTAGTTGAAGTAGAAGATGTGCCAGAGATTTCAGAAAATTTCAGAGCAGTTCTTGATCAAGAAAGACAAAAGATTGCAAGTACCTCTGAGCAGTCCACATTTCGTCACCAGTAGAAAGGTAATGAACAGCACAAATTGAAGAGATCAGTCAAAGTAAGAAAGAGGATGAAACAAAATTTCAGCACTTAGAAGAAGAAGCAGGCCTATGGAGCATGGATTTTGACGGAGCTGTGGGTAATGATGGTGCCGACATAGGGATTTGGATTCGCAGCCCTGTTTTCGAGCCAAATAAAGTCCCTAGTAATGTTAGAATTTGTTCATATAAATTGGCCTTTGACTATTCTAACAATGAAGCCAAATATGACGTGCTGATTGCAGGTTTGAAAATCCTTAAAAAGTTGAATGCAAAAAGGATATCAGTCTATGGAGATCCAAAGCTGGTAATCAAGCAAGTTAAGGGTGAATATAAAGCAAAACATCCTCGGATGAGGGCCTACCATAATGCAGTTTTAGATATCTTAAGGATTTTTCCAGATTATACTTTGACATGCATACCTCCTGCACAAAATGTTATTTCAAATTCACTTGCTACTGCTGCAAGTAATTTGAAGATCCCGATGAATTCCAACAACAAATTTGAGATCCATGTCAAGCACCGCCCAGTTGTTCCCGACAATCTAAGGTATTGGCAGGTGTTTTTGAATGATAAGGAGATCAATAAATTTTTGCAGAATGAAGGAAACTATAAGGATGCTTCCATATATTGTGATTATGATGATGATGAACTGGAAATTGAGGTGAATCAGATGGAAATATTGCAGCTGAAAGACAATGTCATTCCTAAAGGTCTCATACCGTTAAAAGAACTTTTTGATCAAGATTATGTGGCCAGGAAGCCAAGATTGGTGCCAACAGACAAAGGTGTTGAGGATGTGAATCTTGGAACAACCGAGAAGCCCAAGTCAGTGAAATTGTCAAAGACATTGTCTCCTGAGGTAAAGTCTAAATATGTTAGATTGTTATCTGAACTTGATGATGTGTTTCCTTGGGATTATTCAGATCTAAGATGTATAACAAAGATATAATTCAGCACACTATTCCCATCAAGCCAAATCAGAATCCATTCCGACAAAAGCTGAGAAGAATCAATCCCAAGTCGTTGTCGTCTATTGGAAAAGAGGTAAACAGATTATACAAGGTTGGTATAATTGTCCCAATCATATTTTCTGATTGGATTTCTAATCTTGTTCCTGTGAGAAAGCAGACCGGAGAGATCATATTGTGTATTGATTTCTGGAATCTGAATAAAGTGTCATTGAAGGACAATTACCCACTGTTGAAGATGGATCATATCCTCCAGAGAGTGGTTGGAGCATCGCGCATGTCACTGCTTGATGGATATTCCGAGTATAATCACATTTTAGTGCATGAAGATGAAAGAGATAAGACTGCATTCACCACCCCTTGGGGAACATTTCATTATGCTAAAATGCCATTTGGTTTGAAAAATGCTGGAGCCACATTTCAGTGTCCAATGGACATCGCTTTTTCGAATGAAAAGGATGTATTTTTGGTTGTGTATTTAGATGATTTGACAGTGTTTTCAAATTCAGATGATGAGCATGTTCACCATTTGAGGATTATGTTTCAGCGATGTAGGAAATTTGGGATATCACTCAATCCGAAGAAAAGCCTTTTTGCTATGGATGAGGGGAAGCTGCTTGGCAATCCATATTGATCCTTCAAGTGTAGAAGCAATTCAGCAGATAGATTTTCCCCGGAATAAGAAGGAGATACAAGCATTTAATGGTAAGATGAATTTCCTACGAATATTTGTACCCAATCTAGCTGAGCATTTGAGAGAAATTACTAATATGTTAAAGAAGGACAACGTGGTAAAATGGATGGAGGATGCTATGAAATCATTTAATTTGGTAAAGTATGCTTTATCTACAGCCCCCATTTTGATTAGTCCCGATTATACACAAGATTTCATTTTATTCTCCTTTGCATCCGACCATACCATGGCAACAATTTTAATGCAAAAGAGAGATCAGCTAGAAAAGCCCATTGCATTCTTCAGCAGAACTATTAGAGATGCAGCTTTGAGGTACAATATAATTGAGAAGCAGACTCTTGCTCTTATCAAAGCTTTGAATGATTTTTGAGTGTATATTCTACACTCTCACATCATAACATATGTTCCTAACGCAGTAGTTAAGGATGTGCTGGTACAAACCGATCCAGAAGGAAGGCGGGGAAAATGGATTGCAGCAATGTTAGAATACGATCTGGAGATTAAGCCTACAAAGCTTATCAAAGGACAAGGCCTGGCGAGGTTGATGGCGGAATCAAACTTGCATGCGTTAGATATTGCAACCATGTCCGAAGATGAAGAAGAAAGCTCCCTGATTCAAGTGTCTGAAATGTTCCTTTAGTCACCATGGTATTCAGATATTGTGTATGTACTTTAGCACCTCTCATCACCTCCAGAAATGTCAAAAAAAAAAGGTAGAACTCTTAAACTTAAAGCTGCTAAATTCTAAATTTTGAATAATGCCCTTTATTGGAACGATCCAGGAGGTGTTTTGCTGAACTGTTTAATTCAAGATGAAGCCCAACAAGTGATGAGTGACTTTCACAAGGGTGATTTTGGTGGTCACTTGTTCTGGAAGACAGCAACAAACAAAATCTTAAGAAAAGGTTATTACTAGCCAACCCTATTTTCAGATGTCTATAAAACAGTCATGAATGTTAAGTCTTTCAGGGGAAAAGAAAGTTGCTACCTCTTCCTCTAAAACCGCTTGAAGTCAATGCACCATTTCAGCAGTGGGGACTCGATTTTATCAGGGAGATCCATCCAACATCATCAGCCTAGAACAAGTGGATCCTAATAGCAACCGACTATTTTACCAAGTGGATTGAAGCAATCCCGACCAGATAGGAAACAAACACGATAATCATTCAATTTTTGGAATCAAATATTTTATCTCGTTTTGGTTGTCCTAGTAAAATCATCACAGATAACACAACTTCATTCAAATCTAAGAAGATGATCGATTTTTGCAGCAAGTATAAGATTGCCTTAGGTCACTCCACAACATATTATCCGCAAGGTAATTGTCTGGCCAAATCATCCAATAAGTCATTGGTGAACATCATCAAGAAGCTACTGGAAACAAACAAGAAAGGCTGGCATAAGAAGTTAGTTAATTCTTTGTGGGCAGACAGGGTGAGCCAAAATAAGTCTATAGGTATGTCTCCATTTGAAATAGTATATGGCATTGACACAGTGTTTTCGACATCTCTAGCAGTCCCAGTTATGAAACTTTTACATGAGGCTAGTAGTGAGGAAGATGATTTTCAACGAAGAATCAATCAGATGATCCATTTACAGCAGACAACGGAGGAAGTCCTCCAAAATACTTTCAAATTGCAGGAGAAGATCAAAAAGATCTATGATTGGAAAACTAAAGGAGATAAATTCCAGCTTGAAGATGTGGTGTTACGATGGGGTGCTAGGAATGAAGATAAAGGCAATCATGGCAAGTTCGAAAACTTATGGAAGGGACCTTATAAGATTGCTACATATAGAGGACAAAATGCATTCTTGTTCAAAGAGATGGATGGACAAGATTGTCCAAGCGGACCAGTCAATGATAGGCTCCTAAAGCGCTACTTCTTCTAAGGTGATTTTTGAAATCATGAAGTGATCATTGTATATATCGTTTTCCTTTCATTGCAAGTGTTCAAAAGTTACAATTCATTTCAGCTTGGGGCTCGAGGTGAAGGCTATAAAGTTGAGTAATTTGTATCAGTTTTTGAGTCTTGAGTTAGTTCGAGTCTTGAGTCCATTTTCTTAATGTCAGTTTCAGTTCTTGAAGTTTATTGACTCCATTGCCCAATGGAAGAGGCACTAGTCTACTTATTCCAAAGATTTATGGTTCTTGGCACCTCCAAGGAGCTACCATCCTCATTGGAGCCAATGTTAGTGTCAATGTCTTCACATGGCCATCAGTGATCAAATTCACTCTTTTGCATTCATATTAGGAGTCCCATTCTCAATGAGTTGCATTCCATTAGGTTATGGACCAACTGATGGTAGGCACATTTTAGTTTTTTCCCTCATGACACATATCTGCTGACCATTTTCCATGTGTGATTCAGTCAATGGTTCAGGTTTAGGTTCATTTTTAGTTTATTTCATCAAATAGGTCTTAGGTCTTAGGGTTTCAGTTTCAGTAGGTATTAGGGCTTCACCATGTCAAATTTTCAGTAACCATTGACCAATAAGGGTCAGCAGACATATGAGTATGACAGTAATCATTAGGAAAGCTTTAAAATCATAATTTGTAAATTTAATAAATTTTTCACCTCAAAACCAGTTTGAGGTGAAAACATAGCATTGTTTTTTTTATTTGTAATTTCATGTAATTTCATCATTTCTCATATGTAATTAATAAGTCTCACACTGCTCTTGGTCACCTGCTGATATTTCCAATTACATGCCACTGCAAAAGCAAAAGATCATCAAATATTAGTTCACCTATTTTAAGCACAAAGTCAAGCATCCAAAAAAACAGAGTATTTGAGAAAGCCAAAAGACATTATAAAGTGTGTTTTAAAGAGTGAAAAATCAAAAGTGCCCAAACCATATAAAGGTCATTTCTTTCTCAAGTTAATTCATTGTTAAAGTTGAAGTTCATGAGCAAATCACGATTTTAAGGGGTTATTGAGCAAAAGGAGGAAATTGTTGTGTTCTTGGAGGAAACTGCCCGGTGCTACACACCAAAATTTGGCGCTACGCACAGGAGTTGTGCTATGCACCTGGGCTTTTTCTCCTTTGTTTTTTTGAACCGGTGCTATGCTTTTGACTGGGAGACTTTTTGGAGAAATGGTTTGCATATTCAAATTCAACATGATGAGAACATAAATCCCTGAAAGTTTCAACAATTTTGGAGTAACTCTTGGTCACCTAAAGGTCAAAAGACCATCAAAAAATGCCCTCTCAGCCTCTTTTTGGACACACAGGAAGTAGCCTTGGGAGATTCCACTTTAGAGGGGGCACATGACCTCCAAATTTAAAAATTCAAGATGTTCCAGAAACTAGATAGGAAGACCTTTCCAATGCACTATCTTGGGCTCAATTTGGCTAAGGGTAAGGCCTCCAAAATCAGCTGAGAAGATGCACTATGCACAGGACAGGGGGTGCTACGTATAGAACCAGTTTGCTCAAAAATCCAAATTTTGCCTAGCTTTCCTACAAGTTGACTTTTTCTTTCATCTTGGATTAATTTATGATTGTAAATGATGCTATGCTATGTAAATGTAAGTATAAAATTACCTTAGAGGGTATATTCATCATTTTGAAGTGGTTTGGGGGTCAATGAATCAGTTTCTATGGTTTTAGAGGCAAGTTGTTCCACTGCCTATATTCTTGTTCCTAGTTTAGATATGGTTGAAACAACCCCTTATCTCTTGGATTCAACCCCTGATGGCTAGCATAGGTGGTTTTCATGTCTATATTAGGTATTTTCTTCCTCATTTTTAAAGGTTGGACTCTTGTAGATGTTTTGAGCTACATTGTACATCTCTACAACAGTTTGGCAAGGAAATAAACCAAGATTTGCAGCTATTTTTGTGGGATTCTTGTGGTAATGTGTTTTTTCATTGTTTCTCCTTCTATCATTAGTTTTTCTCATGTGTTATATGTGCAAAAACCTATTTCATTCTTCTTAACTAAATGAAATCAAGATAGATAGGTGGAATACATTGGTAACAGTGCTCTGCCTTGGGAATACATTTAGTTTTTTATGTTTTCAGCTGTCTGAAGAGGACTCATGATCCTTGCATGCCCTCCTCATCTCCTCACTAGTCTTAGTCCTA
Organism: Pinus taeda; assembly: GCA_000404065.3. Lineage (NCBI taxonomy): Eukaryota > Viridiplantae > Streptophyta > Pinopsida > Pinales > Pinaceae > Pinus > Pinus taeda. Next base: position 32,931 of record APFE030378202.1, on the reverse strand, counting down.
CCATCTCACTCAATTCCAAGTGCCAAAATACCTACCTACCTCACCCCACAGAACACCCTGCAATTCTAACTTGGTTTCCCGGACCCAAAGCTACCTGCTCCATTTGATCCAACAACAAAATCATCAGAATCAACCAAAAACCCTAGCGCTACTATACCTAGCCTAAAATCCATATTCAATTCATTGATCTCAAGTGAGATTTACAAGGAGAGAGCCATCTCCCGACCTGGTAGGGCTAGCTACCAGGTTAAGCTTGGTTTGTGGTTATCCTAGGATTGCCTCCCTTCAGCCTAAGGTCAATCTAGGCTCTAACAGAAAGCTTAGTGTAGTTCCCGGAACTCTTCCAATTCTGGCATGAAGCTCAAGTCTTCTGCTAGAGGAAGTGCTCCTAATGTTTTTAAGAGGGAAACCTTCAACCAATAAAGGGAGGTCTCACCCCGCATAAAAGGGAGAACTTCAACCTGAAAAGGGAAGTCTCAACCTGTGATTGTTTAAGGATTACCATCAACTCTGGAATGCTTAATGAAATTCCTGGAACTCTTCCAAAACTGGCAAGAAGATGAAGTCTTCTGCTAGAGGAAGTGTCCCTAATTCTATTCGTGGAACTCTTCCGAAACTGGTAAGAAGCTGAAGTCTTCTGTTAGAGGAAGTGTCGCAAATTACCAACTAAAGGCATGCTCAGGGGCATCTTTGTCTCTGAATACAACTCTGAAACTGGTGTGGCAGGTTGTGGCTTAGGCTTGCTTGATGTGGCTTTGAAGCTTGTAGATGACCATCATTCCCCCCCCCTGTTAGCTACAAGGTGAGATGATGGAGAAAACTCAACTGCAAGACTGTTCAATACTCTAGAACAAGTTTTGACATGTGACTGGAATATCTTCTTCACTGTTGATGCCCATTACCAAGAAGCGATCCATCCAAGATGAATCTTTGTTCTTGCAGGAGGTTTGTTTCTGAAGCATCTATTTGAAGAATCACTGGTTTTATGACAGTGGTTACAAGGATGAATATCAAAACAATGATCTTTTAGATGGCCAACTCGATCACAGTGTTTGAATTTCACAATTTGTTGTTGTTGTTGTGGAAGAGAAGTAGAATCTGGAACAGCTGGAGGTGAACTGTCATGAAGGAATCCAACACTCTGAAACTGAATGGGCTTTGAGTAGTCTGGAATATGAAAGGACAAGTCCTTCTCATATCCGAGACCAATTCTGTGCTTGTTGTGGAAAAACTCTTCCCAAGGTTTGATGACCGACTTGGGAAGTGCAGACTGAATTTTTGCATCTACATGTTCAACTGCAGCTTTATGGGAGTCTGTTTCAATCTTCTGAATAGAAAAAGGTTTAGAATGATGACTCCTCTATTTTAATTCTTCTTGCTATAGCTCAGATTCGAGCTGCAAAAAATCAATTTTCTCTTGTGCATTTTGTAGATAGACCTGAATGTCTATGAGAGAAAATTTGTTGACTTTTAATGTATCATGAGTAGTAGACAATATCATAGATTTGAGGAACTCTAATACTTCATTGATTCTGGCCATTTTTTTTCTTCAACGTCAAAATTACACCTTAAAAACTGATCACAACTACTACTCAATGCAGAAAAGTAATACCCACTCACAGTACACAGCAATATCCTTTATAAATGTGCAGCAAATGATCAGTGTGCAACCAACAAGCACCAATTACAATCCGTTACATAAAAATAAGAGTTTACTCATGACCAATATTATGTTCTGACAATACAACCGACTAAACTTTCCTCCACAAAAGACTACTTTTAATTGTCAAAACAATCATTGTCTTTATATAGCCCACCAAACTCTTATGCAACAGTCGAAGTAACAAGGAATCAATGCGTATATATGTAGATTGTGTTTGTATCCCTTTGACCTCCAAATCTACAAGTTTCTTGTATTTCGCATGACACATAAGCGCCACAAAATTATGTCAATTGAAAATACTGCAAATCTACAAACTTTAAGCCTTCTACAATGTCTTGAAGCATACTAGGAATTAGCTTAAGTGTTCATTCAACACTATAATTCTTTCTTTCCCAAAATTTGCAAGGAGCCAACAAACTAGACAATGTAGATTGGTTCTTATTGAAAACTTTTATATCTCAACACTTGCTACAAAAAAAAAAAATGCCAAAATACCAGTATGTGTTCCTACTAGAAAATTCTTTTATTTGCTGACTTCACTCTTTGAATGGCATAAATTTGTTCAAATTCAGAACCGCTCCTACAACTGTGACTCTTCTACTGACATAAATTTGTCTTCAATGCACATATAAAATTTATTGAAACTAAATCACATATTTAACTCCAAAGTATAGCGAGTGCACATATAGTCATATAATCTCAACTGATCCAATGTATGCCATCTTATGATTTCACTCTATTTCAGACTACCACGACCCTCCAAAACCTGCTCTAACCCTCAGCTCATGGAATATTAATGATACCAGTTGGTGACCCCTTGTTGCTTCTTCAAAGTGCTCCTTCTTTTTTTTTTTGTGCTAAGGGGACTGGATAAGAATTGAATTGCATAATATTTCAACAGTCTTCAAATCCAACGCTAGAATTTAATTGCATAATATTTCAATAGTCTTCAAAAAACTACATGTACTCACTGAACAATCAACACATTATTGAAGACATGACCTTAATTTATTTATTTTTTAACACACATATGGAGTTATGCAGCATACCATATAAACACGACCAACTCATGGTTGTATGGGCCAGGCGGTGGAGCTGGGAGGATATGAACCGCAACAATTTGGTGGTATGTATGGCATAGGAGCATTGGTATACAACATTGTGGTATGGGAGCGATATGGCAGTATAGAAGAAATGTTCGTGGAATGGTGGTATATGATATATATATTATAACGAGGGTGTTATATTATACTAACTAGATAGAAGCAGGTTTGATGGTGTCAGAAGAATGGCAAGCAGACAACTGAGTTTGAAAGAAGCTAAAGCCGCTACGACTTTTCCCCTATTGAAATCCCTCAACGGAGGAGGACCAACAGGGCTTCAATTCTCCTCATGTTTGTTTCCTCTAAAGAATCTCATGTTGCCCATCTCTCGAGGTTTCACTTGAAGGGTTTCAATCCTCCAAAGCTTGAAATCTGCTAGTTAGTCAGAGCATTCAGCTGCATTGTGGGTTCCCAATTGTTGGAGGAATATGTAATCATAGGATGAGAGGCACGCGTCTTGGGAGTCAGGAGGTCAAGATGCCTCAGATTCAGAATACAACGACTATGATAAAAAAACCCAGAGCCAAAAACAAATTTTGCGGTGGCGATGAAAGGATTGATGTTTCCAAGCTCGAAATTGATGAAGAACTTATTAATTCTCTTGTCAGGCGCGGTGTTAGTAGATTTTTCCCCATTTAGAGAGCACTGTTGAGACCAACAATTATGCAGAGATGGACTGTAGTGATGTTAATTGACTTCTACCACAAGACTCTTCCTGCTCTTCCCTTTGAAGTTGACAGGCCCAAAAGTATTAATCCTCAAAGCTAAAGACGAAGATTCAAGAAAACGACTGCCAATGAGAATTATCACACCAATGTAACAAATAACAGCTCAAAGATTTACTACAACACCTCTCCATAGAGTGAGGCCATGCAGAGGACCATGGCATCGTATTTAAACAATGTCAAGGGATCGAACCATTGGCTTCAATCGAAGAGCATCAGAATTGGAGCAAAGAGTATTTAAAGGGTTCAACAGAATACAATGACACATAATGATGGCGTGACTATGAATCTTTGAGCGTAGACAGAGGAGCAGTGTGCAAACAACACAATGGATCATATAACAGTCTCAAAGCATAATTTTCTGTAGCAGTAGCAGGTATCCAGCAGCAATAGGTGCAGGTATGTGAGACCAGTGGAAGCGTTAGCGTGAGGTATGTCAAAATTTTCTATTTGGGGAATTGTGTGCAAAGAATGAAGCTAAAATATGGCAGATAAAACATCCATGAAATTCAGAACTGACCTGCACAGAAAGGCCATAAAACAGATGGCTCAAATTAATTATGAAGGGTAGGAATAGGCCTGCTCTGATACCATGTTAAACATACACATGGCAGGAAACATATGAAAGATAAAACATGAGAGTACATTTTTTATTAACAAATGATATACATTTATAGTACATGGTTTAATTGTTGGGTTCCACATCCCAAGGTCTCTTGGACTCCTTTAGTGTATTCAGATTCCACACTAACCCTTTGAGGATTAGGTGTCCAACAGTTCTATAGAAGCCTACATTTCACCTTCATACTACGTCACTTGTGTATCAAAACTCAGTGTGTTACGATTATTTTATAAATATATAACAATAGGCCTTACATCAATATAATGCAGAGAAAAAATCTCTATCTTGGAGTGTGAAAAAAAAAATCTAGTATCGACCAACCCCAAGCACCACTTTCCAAACGATATTGGCATATATAGCAATATATAATACCAGAAACCATATTGTTCGATACATTGCAACCATTGTGCAAACCAAGATAGATAATGAGCACAAAAAATGAGTAATCAACAATGTAAGTAGAATCCCTATATGACCAAGTAAATCTTATGAAACAAAGAGTTCACGTTGTAAGATTAGTTGACTCCTATGCTTGCAACACCCACTACATCATATTTACAACCAATAAAAATCAAAATGATGACAAGGTCACTAGCCAAATTGTTGGATTATGTAAATGGGAATTTACCACTCCCTTGAAAAGTGAAATTATGATAATAAGTGTATATAAATTACCCAAAGTTATAATTAAGGACAGTCTTAGACAGAGTGTTTGCAATTTCATTTGCCTCCCTGTGAATGTATGTATAACTCACCACCTGAAATTGTCTCGAAATCATCCTAATTCTTTGTAAACAATTATGCAACAACAAAGAGTTGAATAATGTATGCTTAGTAGCCCACTCCACCACCACCTTCAAGTGACCAACTACTTCCAATGACTCAATATCAAGGCACCTTGCACAAAAAGGACCCCGCAAAGGGCAATAAACCCAAATCGAGTATTAGTGCCAACACCTCCATTCCATAAGAAGTGGTAAAGATGTCTTGGATTAATGAAAATATAAGCACCACATCCATGGTTGTTTTTTTTCACCCCCAAGGGATCTTCCTGTAGAATTTAGTGGAAGAATGCTCTGCACTGAACATTTTCTCAATATATGCCTAGATTCATTAAAATAATAAGCAATCCTAGAAATTTTTCCATTAGTATGTGGTGGAGAGTTATCATAAATATATGAGTTACGAAATTTTCAAATACGCCAGAGAATATACAAGGGAAGAGAGTGATATACCTTTTTCCAAGTCATCCATTCTTTCAGATACTCTTCCATGGAATTGTTGTTCCACACAACATTAATGTTAAAAAATATCAACACATCAAACCAAATTTGTATCATAAATGAACACTTCATAAAAAGGTGGACCACATCCTCCCAATTAACCCCACAAATAATGCATCTACCCGAAACTTTGAAACCTCTTCAACATAAACTCTCTCATGCTAACACCTTATTCTACCAAGTTAACGAGCTAAAACATTTGAGCTTAAGAGGGATATTCCAACCGTCAATATTCTTGTACCACCAATAAGATGTAGATAGTAAAGTTGGAGGGGATATATACCAGTATGCCTCCTCGAAAATAGACTGACTGAAGACTAAAGCACTTATCTAAGAGAAAGAATCTTACTTATCAATAAAAACAATACCAGCCAAAGAAAATTTATGCACATAGATGTCCCAATATGTAGCCAATTCACCATAAATACCAAGATCCAAGGAGCTAGCCACGTAGGGAAGAGTCCATAGTTAACCCTGTTATGATTAAAGATTGTATATACCTTGATTATGGATATGTCTAATAAGGTTAGAATGAAGTGTATGGTATTCAATAAATATTTTAATGGGATCAAGCCCAATATCAACCATCGTACCATTTTCGATCTTGCATTAATGTTCCCTAATATCCAATGCATGTATTTCATAAATCCCTTTCATATGTAGGAGACAACATGTGGAAAACAAGCCCCCTCCTCGATCTATTCCACCAATGATAGATTCACCATGTACTTTTCCCTAATAATTTGCTATCATATTCCATCTCCAAATAATTCCCTCCAACAATTTTTCTCCAGAAGTGCGCACCCAAAAGTTTTTAAATCCTTAATACCCCATCCCCCATCTTCCTTTATCTAAGATATGACCTCTATACGAGCCATATGATATATATGTACACCCATGGACCCTTCCCATAGAAACTTTGAAATGATAGAATTGATCCTCCTGATGATATGTTTAGGTAATAAATATAGATGCAACCAACATACCACTATGCTTTGAAGAACCACCTAAACAATTATTAATCTACCTCCTAGTGTAAGCCACCTATGTGTCCAAGTAGACAACATGTGTTCAAATTTATCAACAAGACAATGCCACTCCTTATTGCCCTAATGGTTTAGCTTCAGGAAGAAGCCAATATATTTAAAGCCCATGTCTAATGACACATGATCCACATAATAAATTCCAACAATCTCCAAGATTTGTGCCTCACTGGGAAATGAATAAATCAACAATGATTTAGAATCGTTCATATATAATCGAGTTGCATCTCCAAAAATGAAAATAATATGGTGCATATACTCTAATTCCATGATTGAAAGTTTCCCAAAGAGCATAATATCATCCATGAATATTAACTAAGTGATATGATTTCTCCTAGTAATACCCACACCAATAAAATTCTATGGAGAGTGAGATTTTGGCTTTGACCCACTCTCCCTAGTGAGAGGTTGACCTAATATTTTTCTGCATTATCATATAATCGATTTCTTATAACGAGCCCCAAGGGTTAGCTCAACCGGTCAAATCAGTGCCTCGTCGATCAGGAGGTCACGAGGTCAATTCTCCCTAAAGCCCTTGGGGTTAGGCCTAGTTATTGGCCGCGAGGCTTGATTCCCTTTGGGGTTGATCAACCCAGATATTTCTGTGGACGTAGCAGACACCCAATGACTAGGGTGTCCGTGAACCACACCAAAAAAAAAATCGATTACTTATGAGGCAATACAATTTACCCCACACACAAAAAAAGATTGAAATTAGCATAGCTATATAACTCAAATGGATTACGAATGTTGATAGGTCCATCAACTTTATCCATCACTTTCTATCTAAAAATTTAAACTACAATAACTAAATTAAAATTCCAAAAATACACCAAATTATATTGCTTACCATAAATCCTTATTGTATGTCCAATTTAATAAATAAAAATCCCCTAATCACACCTATCTAAAGGACCAGATAACATGGCAACACACCCCTATGGAAAATATGGATGTTTCAATCCAATTGTGTATTGACCATCATTTAAAAAATAAATACTTGAAACACTCTACAGTCATATACTAATTGTATCTGCAAATAATATGTAAGCTTGCACTCCAATCATTCAAAGTACTAGCCGTGGTGATTTTGGTCATTGATTCACACATTTCACCCAAACTGACCTCTACTTCACAATAGATGGTGGCTAGCGCAGCCAGTCTATCTCACTAGTGGTGTCTTATAAGAGCTTCAATTTGCATTCTCCATTGTTATGCTCCTTTGTGCTCCGGATTGGAAAAAATTGGCTTCACTTGTTGGGAAACTACCATTTTAGTAGAATTTCTCATAAATTCCACTCTATGGCATTGTATTACAGACAACAATTTCCATACTTCCCACAACCTTCAATTAGTTTTTCACATGCCTACCTCTTGCGAGTCAGATGATCGTCCAAATGCCCTTGTGCTCATTCCTACTAGTAGATGGATTGTAATGTAGCTTCATTGGATTTATCCTCTCCTAACAATTATTTTTGGATTCATGTTCCCTCTTTCATTCTCTGGTTTTCTTCCATCCCTTTTTCTTTTCTCTCTCTATTTTATTTTGATAGATCCTACTCTTTGTATGCTAACATAACATGGCTTCTTCTCTATGACCTTACCCACATGTCTACATCTTTGGTCGACTATATTATTTTTTCTCCACTTATCTCTTGCCAACCCCCTTCCCTTCTACCTTAGACATTGTCGGAAATTCCCACTAGCTATTGCTCTTGTTGCACTATATCTCTTCCTCATGTCCCTACTACATGGTTTCCCCCTCAGATTTCTACAACTATTATCTCCCCTCCCTTGGCCCTTTTCTTTCTTCTCCTTTCTAACCCCTCCTCCATGCTTCGTCAATGTGCCCGTCTCCACATGGGAGTGACCTACTATCAAGAGAAGGCCCATTGGGGCAACATATGCATGTAGCACCACCTAGAGAAAACCAAAAACTATTTTTACAAACTTGCACCAAGCCCCATCTAGGAGGGACTAATGTGTGCTAAGGAGGAAGGCACCTCTCATAGACTCCAACTCTTGGACAAGAAGATACTTGTTGAGGTGACAAATTGGGTACGGGATACTAGGCACACTCTCAAACACTTTAACCAATATGCACATATTTGATTTATATTGGCACATGAATTTCCTCCTTGGAAAAAACTTATTGGATCGACACGAGCATTGAGTGGATTTCCTCCTTTAACTTGAGCATTTGCATCACCATATGAAGGATTTGGACAGATGGATGGAGCACATTGAATAACACCTTGGTATCTCAACCCCAACTATAGGCATTCCAAGTAATAGTTAAGACCCCATCCAAGTTGCAACCATGGATTTTGATCCTTCTATTTAGTTTATGGCATGCTTCTGCTCTATTAGTATTTTTTCCTACTATACACTTCTAAGGTTGTTTATGCCAACTTTGAGTGTTTGTATGTTAAATTTGGACTATCTCAATACTTTGTTTTCTTTAGTATCTCTAAAAAGAGTGAAATTTTGGCTTTGGTCTGGTCTCCTTAATGAGAAACTGACATAATCTTTTTTATTATTATCATGTAATCCATTATTCAAAAGGAAATATAATTTACCCCACACAAAAGAGATTGAAATTAGCATAGATATATAACTATTTTAGTTGATGAATGTTGATAGGTACATCAACTTTATACATCAGTTTCTAACTAAAAATTAAACTACAACAACTAAATCAAATTTCCAACAATCCATCAAAATTCTACTAGTCAAAAAATTCCTTTTTCTATGTCCAATTTAATAAATTTAAAACCCTTAATCCCACCTGGCCAAAGGACTAGGGGACATGGTAGCACAACCCCATGGAAAATATGAATGTTTCAAGATAGGTTCATGTTGATTTTCATTCAAAACATCAATGCTTTGAGCACCCTACACACAGGCTTTAATTGTAATCCATGCAAAGATCTATTAACTGGGACTTCACTTACACAGAGTACTAGGAGAGTGATTTTGGCCATGGATTTGTGCATTTTTCCCATGCAAAGCTCAACTTCGCAAGAAAAAGTGGCCAAAAAAACTATTATATCTCTCCAATGGTGGCTTTTGATAGCTTCAATTACAATTCTCTATTGTTATGCTCATTGGCACTCCAACATGGCAAAATTCAGCATAACTTGTTGAGAAACTACCATTTTAGTGTAGTTTCTCCTACTTTCACTCTATGGAACTACAGTGTAGATGGAATTTTCCATACTTCCCTCAACCTTCAGTATTTTTTCATGTACCTTCCTCATGCTGAATCCCATACCTTCTACCTTGAACACTATTGGTTGTTCCCATTGGCTCTAGCTCTTATTGCATTGTCTCTTCTTCTTGTGTCCCTACTATTTAGATTCTCCCTATGTTTCTATAGCTCTTGTCTCCCCTTCCTTGACCCTCTAATTTCTTCTCCTATCTAACCCCTCACCCATGCCTCGTCAGCGTGCATGTGTCCATAGGGGATCGACCTACTATGAAGAGCAGGCCCACTGAGGCAACACATGATTACACTAATGCCTAGAGGAAACTACCTTGTGTTTCTTCAAATTCACATTAGGTCCCTTACAATAGGAACCAACCTTTGATGAGGAGGAAGGAACCTCTCATAGCCTCTAGATCTTATAAACATAGGTACTTACTAAGATGGAAAATTTGGTACTAGACACTAAGCACACTTGTGAATGATTCAACTAGTGTATGCACATAGTTGAATTATATTGGCACATGAAGTTCCTCCTTGGTAGAACCTTATTGGATTGGCATGAGAATTGGGTGGATGTCATCCATTCATTTGAGCATATGCATCACCATATGAAGGAAATATACCAAAGGATGGAGAAAATTGAACAACACCTTGGTATCCCAACCCCACCTGGAGGCATTCCAAGTGATAATAAAAATCCCATCTAGGTTGCAACCATGTATTTTGATCCTTTTACTTGTTTTATATCATGCCTTTGCTCTATTGGTCTTTTGTTCCTAATATCCACTTCCAAGGTCATTTAGGCTAGTTTTTATGTTTTTGTATGTTAAATTTGAACTACCATAGTACTTTAATTTCTTTTACCTCTCTACGAAGAGTGAACTTTTGGCTTCAACCCGGTCTACCTAGTGAAATATTGATGTAAGAATTTTTGTATTATCATGTAATTTATTGTTTAGAAGGAAATACAATCTACCCCACAAAAGAAACAAATTAAAATTAGCATAGCTATATAACTCAAATGGATGATGAACATTGATATGTCCATCAAATTTATACATCATTTCTAACTAAAATTTAAAGTATAATAACTAAATCAAAATTACAACTTTCCACCAAAATTCTACTGGTCACCAAAAATCCCTATTCTATGTCGAATTTAATACATTAAAAACTCCCTAATCCTTCCTAGCTAAAGGACCATGGGATGTGGTAGCATGCCCTCGTGGAAAATATGAATTTTTCAATCTAGTTGCATGCCAATCATCATTCAAAAAATCAATGCCCTAGGCACCCCACACTCATATCTTAATTGTAATTCCTGCAAACAATCTGTTAGCTAGGACTCTAGTTGTCATGCAAAGTATTCGCTGATAGTGATTTTGGCCATGGATTTTCACATTTTTCTCCCAGGCCAAGCTCAACTTTGCAATAGATGGTGGGAAGCACAACTAGTTTGTTTCACCTTTGGTGATGTTTGATAGCTTCAATTTTCATTATCCACTATTATGCTGCTTTGTGCTTCGACATGGAAAAAAATGACATCACTTGTTGTGAGACTACCATTTTAGTGAAGTCACTCCTACTTTCACTCGGTGGCACTATAGTGCAGGTGAAAATTTCCATACTTCCCATAGCCTTCAGTTTATTTTGCACCTTCCTTCCCCTTGCAGGTCAGATGACCGTCCAAACTCCCTACTCTCAAGGCCCCAGACAATCAAAGTTCATATACTCATTGCTACTAGTAAAAGTCTTTGGATGCATCTTAACTGGATTTTTCTTGGCTTGGCAATATTTTTTGTATCTGTACTCTCTCTTTGCTTCCTTGGTCTTCTTCCTTCCCTTATGTTCTTCTCTCTATATTTTCTTTTAATCGACCCTACTCTCTTTACGCTCACATACCATAAGTTCTTCTTTGTGACCTTAGCCATTGGTCTATGACTCTAATTGGCCTTATTATTTCCACTTCACTTCTCTCTAGTTTATTCCATTACCTTCTACCCATGACATTATTATTGGTTCCCATTTTCTATGGCTCTAGTAGAGCTATCTCTCTTCCCCATGTCCCTTCTACATGGTTTCCCCCAGGCTTCATGTACCTCTTGTCTCCCCTCCCTTGACCCTCTACTTTCTTTTTCTTGATAATCCCTCCTCCATGCCTTTCAATGCACCCATTTCTGCAAGGAAGTGACCTATTATCAAGAATGAGCCCACCGAAGTAGCACATGCTTGTACCAATGCCTGGAGGAGACTACTACCTGTTTATGTGAAGTCACATTGTGCCCCATCTAGGAGGAATTAACCTATATTGAGGAGAAATGAACCTATCATAGACTCAAACTAAAGTCACATTGTGCCCCATCCAAGAGGAATTAACCTATACTGAGAAGAAATGAACCTCTCACGAACTCAAACTCTCAGACACAAAGGTACTTGTTGAGATAGATGACTGGGTAGTAGACAATGGGCATACTCGTGGATGCTTCAACTAGTATATGTACAAAGTTGATCTATATTGGCACATGAATTTCCTCCTTGATAGAACCTTATTGGATTGGCATGAGCATCGAGTGTACGTCCTCCATTCACTTGAGAATCTACATTGCCATCTGAAGGACCTATACTAACAGATGGAGCACATTGAAAAACACCTTGGTATCTTAATCCCACCTAGAGGCATTTCATGTGACAAAAAAGACCCCATTTAGGTTGTAGCCATGGATTTTGATCCTTCATCTTAGTTTATGTCATGCTTCAACTCTAATGGTTTTTTGTTCCTACTATCCACTTCCAAGGCCATTTAGGCTAGCTTTTGGGTTTTTGTATGTTAAATTTGGGCTATCTAAGTACTCTATTTTTTTCTGCCTCTCTACAGTGAGTGACCTTTTGGTTTTGGTCCAGTATCCTTAGTGAGATATTGATGTAATATTTTTCAATATTACCATGGAATCCACTATTTAGAAGGAAAAACAATTTACCTCACAAAAGAAACAGATTGGAATTAGTGTAGCAATATAACTCAAATGGATGACAAACATTGATATGTCCATCAACTTTATACATCACTTTCTAACTAAAAAATAAATTACAATAACTAAATCAAAATTCCAACAATCCACCATAGTCACCAAGAATTTCTATTATGTATCCAATTTAATAAATAAAATACCCATAATCCTAATAATTCCTAAATATTTTTAATATCTTTTGTTTTAATAAACTTTTAGCTTACCAAAATCATAAAACCACTAATCTACTCATTGTAAATTTGTTAAAATAACCATCTCTGCAACTATAAATTTACAAGTAAAAATGCCTTAGGAATTTGTTAAAGAAAATACCTCACTTTTTAGAAAAAATGAAATTTTATTAAAATATTACATTGAAATTCTTCGATAAATTAAACTCATTTATGTTTTTCCTCTTTGGAGGATATTCCACATTTTAACATACATCAACTTACTTTAAAAACAAAATAACACATAAATGTTGATATTCTGATCAATACTAGTTCAAACGGAAATTGATCAAACAATGAACCAAAATGAAGAGTCGGAGTGAAAAAGTAATGTCAACAAAGTTTGCGTTAATTGTCATAACTAGATGTTGGGAAAGTTATTGTAGGCATTGATAGTCATAATTTTGTTGATGTGAGTTTTTTCTAGAATACTTTGTAGTATCGTTGAGGTGTCTGACGTTATGGGTGAACACTTCACACATCTTCAGGGACATAAAACTATAATATTGATACAAAGAGTGCTAGACCAAAATTAAATAGATAAAGAATATAAATTTTAGGGGATGTAAGGAAATTTTGAATGATAATGAATGAAAATTTTGATAGTAATATTGATTTCAATATACCATAACATAACTTGTTATCTTCTTCATCATAATAGATTTATTATAATATTTTATTTCCATTAATTTTTATTTAAAATAAATGATTGTTGAGAGTTCTTTTATAGTACAATATTGAAAAGAAGTTGTAATACTACATTAAATGAAATATTAAATCAAATAAGAATAAAACATAATATCAACTCAATAAAAAAGCAACAAAAAATAAAAATAATAAATTGATTGGATTCGATTCAAATTGTTTTATTATAATTTTATTTTTATTGCACCACGAGGTGTTTTACAACTCAAAATAAGGGAGATGTGTAGGTATTAAACATAGATGTTAAATGGATGTAAGTATGTCAACATTTTTAATGTTGGCTCTATAACACATTACATTAGATGAAGATACACATAACAAATATTATAAAAAAAAATAGTTAATTTATATTTTAATTGAAATATTCTTGATCTATCCTCGTTGGGGGTGACTGACTTGAGAAGAATGCCGTATCAGGGTATCTCAAGCCCTACCATGTAGTCGTAATGAGGACACTAAATGACAAGTAAAAGAGGCCCGGTGGCCTGTAGGAGAACTTTCTAGAGATTGCATCGCTTCTTATTGTCGTGGCAATGGTTGTGGTGAGCAGAAGCATTGTTTGAGAGATCAAAAGTTCGAGGTTGAAAGGTAACACCTACTTGTTTCATTCAGAGAGCCTCTTTGGAGATTCAAGTTGGAGTATAGAGGTTGTTAAAGGTTGGCATTTAGAGGAAGCACTGCAAGCAAGAGTTGAACAAGTAGTTATATGGGATCTTGGATCAGTGCTTGAGCGAGGTTTGGCTCTGCCTGGATGTCTCATAGTGGCCCTCTATTGAAATATGGCAACAAGAATATTCCAATTTAATTTGTCCTTGAATTAAATTGTGAATTAAAATCGAATTTAGTCTTAACAGCTACTTGGAAATAATTAATTAATTTATTTTAAAATAATTAGTTGGAGAAATTCAAGTTAGAAGTCTTTCTGAAGTCATGCAAGAGTTATCCCTTAAATTAAGGAGATAAGATTGAGTTATATTTGAGTTGTAATTAGTTAATTCAGTTTACTGAGTTAAGTCCAATTAAATTAGTTCCAAATTGTTTGAGGAACTAATGGTGAGTTATCAGTCAGTTGATGCATGAATGCACTCAACTAGTGTACTCTAGTTAACTGAAGATTCTCTCATCAAAAACTCATGCACGTCTATTCTGAGAAAGACCCAGTTGAGATTAAAGTCAAGGATAGTGTACTATCAGTTACATGTGATTTCTTATAAAGAAAACTCATGCATGCAAAAGGAATCATTCCTTGAGTATTGCGCAGTTTTGACAATGTGTGAGATCAGAGTGTTCCACTTGGTTGAAGGTGAATCATCGGAGAGGAACAATGCAAGGAAATAGGAGCTTGGAGGGCAGAGAGGAAGGTTGGAGAGCAGCCAAGATTGCCTGTGAGCATTTGTGAGGATTGTACTAAGAGCTGGCTAGCTATGAGAGCTAAGGCTTTGTATGATTCCTATGTATTTCCACCTTGTATGATAATACAGATAGTGGGGTTTTTAGCTGAGGTTTTCCCCAAAGTAGTTTCATGTGTATTTTGCATTGATTCTTCTTCTTCTAGTTATATTGTTCAGCTTGATCTTTAAGATTCTACAAATTAATAGTAGAAGTAGGTTATATTATTTTGCTTTGATTTATAATGCATTATGGGGTTAACCTACAACATATTTTGTACATGGTATCAGAGTTGGATTTGTAGAGAATTCCTACATGGTATCAGAGCCAAGTTTATCGAAGTTGTGAACAGTATACTAAGAAGAGAATTCGAAGTTTGAAGTTCGAGGTTGCAGGTGCAAATCAAATTCATATCATACTTCAAGGTTGGCCAATGGCGTTCTATGACTTGAGATTCGAGGATGCTTTGGAAGGTAGATCGAATTACATAGCATGGAAAGATAGAATGGAGGTTGTATTAGAAGACAATGGCTTGAAGGAATTCATTGATCAAGAAATCCAAAAGCCAGCTTCAACTAATGCACAAGAGTTGGCTGAGTGGAAGAAGTGTGTGGTGAAGGTGAGATGGATCATCCTTGAGGGAGTTCGAGGCCATATTGTCTCGAGTCTCCATGGGAAGGATACTCCATTTTCAATGTGGAAGACATTAGAGGACCTCTACCAGAACATTAGCGACTAGAGGAAATTGGCGCTTAAGGATAAGCTTCGAAGAATCAAGATGGAAAAGGGCGATATTGTTTCCACATATATTAACAAGCTCACCACCTACAGATATGAACTTGGCAGTGTGGGAATAACTATTGCCGATGATGATATGGTGAGCCTCGCTCTCCTTGGCCTTCCAAAGAGTTGGAAAAACTACTAAAACTTTGTGAATGGAAGGGAGAAACTACCGGATTAGGAACGACTGTGGTCGGATCTCATGCAGGAGGAGATCAAGAGGGGCACAGGAGATGGTTCTTCATCAAAGAATGATGATGAAGAAAATCTAGCCTTAGCGGGTAAGGCAAGGAAAGGGAAGGGGAAGGCTTCCCGTTCTAAATCGAATTCTTCTCATGGAGGGAAGAAGGGTGACAAGTCTAAAGTGAGATGCTTTAATTGTCATGAGATGGGACATTATGCGACTAATTGCCCATCGAAGAAGTCTAAGAAGGGATCTTCGGATGGATCGGAAGGTGAGGCATTAGTCTCTCAGTTCGAAATGGACTTTACCCTCATTGCATGCATGGTGTCATCGATGATGGGTTGTGTCTGGTATCTTGACAGTGGAGCCTCATTCCACATGACTGGTGATAAAAGTTTATTGAGTGCCTTGGAGGAGAAAGACCTCAAGATGTGCATAGAGATGGGTGACAACGGAAGGTATAGTGTTTCAGGAGTGAGCACGGTTTCTTTTCAGAGGGAGAATGGAGCTCCTGTCACCTTGACAAATGTAAAGTATGTGCCTGGACTGAAGAAGAACTTGGTATCGGTCACAATGTTGGAGGACAAAGGCTGCGATGTTGTCTTCAGTAAAGGAAAGGTGTTCCTAAGACACATAGTCACAGGTCAAACCAAGAGGATAGGGATTCGGGTGAAGAATCTCTATAAATTAAAGGTAGATGATTGTGCAACATTGAGTACAAAAGCAGAATTGGTGTAAAGCCAAGAAATTGGCAAGTTGTGGCATAGGCGGTTGGGCCATTTGCATCATGGGGCTTTGAAGATAATGCAACAGATATCTACAGGACTTCCCAAAGGTAAACTTGAGCAAATTGACACATGCAAAGGTTGTACCTTGGGAAAGTACACCAAGTCTTCCTTTCATGATCAAGATAGTCAAGAAGAGGCTATTTTAGAGCAAGTTCATATTGATGTGAGTGGACCATTCTCGATGACATCCACAGCGAAGCAAAGGTAATATGTGATTTTCATTGATGATTATTCTCATAAATGCTAGATTTATTTCATGCAGAAGAAGGACCAAACCTTCACAAAGTTTTGTGAGTTCAAAGCTTTGGTCGAGAAAGAGTCAAGGAAGAAGATCAAGGCCTTGAGAAGTGACAACGGTGGAGAATATGTCTCTCAGGAGTTTAAGGACTTTTGTGCAACAGAAGGAATTAAATGAGAGTTGATGGCACCCCATAGCCCACAGCAAAATGGGTTGGTAGAGAGGAAGAATAGAACTATTGTAGGGGCAGCACAAGCAATGCTGCATGACCAAGGCCTACCACTTCACTTGTGCATTGAGGCATGCAACATAGCAGTCTATTTGCAGAATAGAAGCCCGCATCGCATACTTGGGATGAAGACACCAGAGGAAGTTTTCTCCGATAAGAGACCAAATGTGGGTCACTTCAGGATCTTTGGCTCATCGGTATATTGCCATGTGACAAAGGATGCACGGAAGAAGCTTGAGCCGACAGTAGAGTTGGGGATATTTGTGGGGTACACTGATACACCTCACAATTATCAGGTGTAGTTGCCTACCAGTTGGAGGACAGTGGTTTGCAAAGATCTCAATTTTGATGAGAAAAAGGCCATGCGAGTTTCCCTTGAGAGGGAGCTCCAACTATAGGCTATGGAGGAACTGTTGGTTCCTAAGGAGGAGGAGCCTCAGACTAATGCGGAGCAGCCGCATGTAGAGGTTCCAGGAGTGGAGACATCCACTCAAGCAGAGTCTTCTAGAGATGGATGGAAGTGCACAAGAGAAGCTGACAGATTGTTGGAGGATGTGAGAGAGAATGTGGGAGCACCATTTTCTCAGCACAAACAGAGGTGATCACCTAAGAGGTACACTGGATACATGGCCCTTGTTGGGGAATGTGTTGAGACCAAGCCATCTTCATTTGAGGAAGCAGTGCAGCAGCCGATTTGGGTTGATGCTATGGTGGAGGAGTACGACTCCATAGTTCGTAACAGTGTTTGGGACGTGATTCTGAGACTGGAGAACAAGTCAGTTGTGAGTTCCCATTGGCTTTACAAGGTAATGCAAGCTGTTGATGATTGGAGAATCATGTTGCTGCAGTATAATCCCTTTCTTGTTGAGAGGGAGTGTTAAAATGTAGCAACAAGAATATTCCAATTTAATTTGTCCTTGAATTAAATTGTGAATTAAAATCGAATTTAGTCTAAACAACTACTTGGAAATAATTAATTAAGTTATTTTGACTTAATTAGTTGGAGAAATTCAAGTTAGAAGTCTTTCTGAAGTCGTGCAAGAGTTATCCCTTAAATTAAGGAGATAAGCCTTAAATTAAGGAGATAAGATTGAGTTATATTTGAGTTGTAATTAGTTAACTCAGTTTACTGAGTTAAGTCTAGTTAAATCAATTCCAAACTGCTTGAGGAACTAATGGTGAGTTATCAATCAGTTGATGCATGCATGCACTCAACTAGTGTACTCCAGTTAACTGAAGATTTCCTCATCAAAAACTCATGCATGTCTATTCTAAGAAAGACCCAGTTGAGATTAATGTCAAGGACAATGTACTATCAGTTGCATGTGTTTTCTTATAAAGAAAACTCATGCATGCAGAAGGAATCATTCCTTGAGGATTGCGCAATTCTGACAGTGTGTGAGATCAAAGTGTTCCACTTAGTTGAAGGTGAATCATCCCAGAGGAACAGTGCAAGGAAATAGGAACTTGGAGGGTAGATAGGAAGGTTGGAGAGCAACCAAGATTACCTATGAGCATCTGTGAGGATTATACTGAGAGCTGGCTAGCTTTGAGAGTTAAGGATTTATATAATTCCTATGTATTTCCACCTTGTATGATAATACAAAAAGTGGGGTTTTTAGTTGAGGCTTTCCCCAAAGTATTTTCATGTGTATTGTGCATCGATTCTTCTTCTTTTGGTTATATTGTGCAGCTTGATCTTTAATCTTCCACAAATTGATAGTAGAAGTAGGTTATAGTATTCTTCTTTGATTTATATTGCATTATCAAGTTAACCTACAACAAATTTTCTACATGGTATCAGAGCTAGATTTGTAAATAATTTCTACACCACTATCTAGATACCACACACTACCCATCATGGTGCTCACCATACAGGTGATGAGGGTGAAATCAAGTTCGAATTGTGAATCAAGAGCTTCACATGTCACTCCTCCTGAGGGCTTCTTACCTGCCTTCTTGTTTGGACACTTCAATAGTGTCCCAGTTCATGACAGTGAAAGCACTTGATGTTTGACAAGTCTTTCTTCCTTCCACCCTGACTAGAATCCCCTTTGAATTGGGACTTCATCCCTTTCCATTTCTTTTCCTTTCCAACCAAAGCACAGTTCTCCTCGTCATCATGCTTTGATGAGGTTCCATCTTTGGTGTTCTACCTTATCTTTTCTTGCACCAAGTCAAACCACAATTGCTCCCAATTTGGTAGCTTCTCCCTCCCATTTATCGAATCCTAGTGGTTGTGCCAGCTCTTAGGAAGGCCTAGAATTGTTAGGCTTACTAGGTCATCTCCAACAACTGTAATACCAACACTCCCAAGTTCATCCCAACATTGGGTGAACCTACTCAGGTACTATGGTATTGTGTCACCCTTTTCCATCTTGATCTTTCAAATCATTCCTTCAATGCCATCTTCCTATGGTCACTACTGTTATGAAACAAGTTTATCAAGGCTTGCCACATTGCATATGGGGTGCCCTTCCCATGCAAATTCGAGACAATATGATCTCAAACTCCTTCTAGTATGATCATTCTCACCTTTTTCACACATTTCTTCCACTTTTCCAGATCTTGAGCATCAGTTGTTGGAGGATTAGGAATATCGTTTTCTATGAATTCCTTTAGCCCATTATCTTACAATAGTGCCTCGATCATATCCTTCCAAGCAATATAATTCGAGCTACCCTTAAGGGTATACTCGAGTCTCAATCCATAGAACGACATCCTATTGGCTCTAAAGAATGATACTGCAAATTTGATTCACCTGCAAATACAAACTTGAATTCTTCTCTTCTATTATGATTCCTATTCTGATACCATTCCTTGTACATTCAAACTGCTTATGTAATTTTTTCAAACAAAATAATTGAATCTACTCTACTCATCAGCGGAAATAATTAAACGATCGAGAAATCACAACATAAACATGAGACAAGATTCAATCTCATATGCTCAAAGATTTATCTAAGGGGAAAGCAACTGCTCAAAACCCCTTCCCATCTGTATTGCATTAGTCAAAAAATAAAGAAGAAATACAATGCTTTTTCAAGCCCGAGTAACCTCTACAATAGTATAATCTATCTCACTGCTTCCTAGACAAGCTCTGGTCAATACTTAACCAAATCCAAGCATGCCCAAGTCCATATTTCTTTGCATTGTTCCTAAAGGAATTAGCCCCCTATTAATTATGAAAATTCCCAATTAGAATTATGAAATCCCTGGAGGTCTTTCTCTAACTGCATGCACCACCTGTACAACCCGAAAAATTATACAACCGATAGTACACTTCCCTTAAACTCTAATCTCAATTGGATAACTCAAATTATCTACATGCATCAATTATTTTTGGTTGATTGATGAGTTAACTGAAAGATCAACTGAAATTACACCCCACTACTAGACCCTCCACTAGTTCTTAGTCAGTTAGAGCTAGTTAAACTCATAATAAATCAAATTAACTGAACTTCATTGCTAGAAATTAGCAATCAATCATAACTAAACATAACTCAAGTGTCTCCAACTCGAATTAACTGAGTTAACTGAGTGACAAGGCCATGTCACCTCAATTAACTACCTCCAAGTATTTTTATGAACTTAGAATTCAAATTTATCCTAATTAATTTTGAGCGAAATTAAATTAGGAATTTCTTGCTACATTTTCAACATAAAACCATAAATTAACATAAATTCTACCATCAGATCTTCCACCTAATGAAGAACCCAAATTGACTATATTTAACAAGGCAATTTTTTTCTATTTTTTCGCTTCAGGGGTGTTGCCCTTAAACCCCCCATATGCAGCAATAGTGGGGGGGCATGTTAGGTCCCTATACTACTAGTGTAACCCCTTATTGTTATTAGTAAAACCCACTTATTATATTGATGTACCCATGTAGTGCCCATATTGTTACTATTGTGCCCATAGAAGCCCACTATTGTTATTATTGTGCCCTTACATTATTATTGTTATGTCGGCTTTGATTATGTTAGACCCCTTAGACTCATATATATAGAAAGGAGGTCTTTTCATTTGTATCATCCAAGAATTTGTTCATTTATGTAATGTAAAGTAGGTTTCCCCTCGAAGAGGCTGAATTCTAAGGTGTTGATCTATCTTTTCTATCTTTTCTTGAGCTGGTTTCATAACATTTGGTATCAAAGCTTTGGATTCTAGGGTTTCGCTGCTCCAAATAGGTCATCGTGGCATATTCGCTATAACTTTTTTTCTGCGACGTTTCAGAAGCTAAAAAAAAAAAACCATTTGAGACGAAATGGCACTGAATCTCGGGTCCAAATTTCAGAGTTGTTCACGCTATATTTACGGGGATATGATCTGAGGAAGTTGATCTTCTCGCAGACTCCTGAATTTCCTTCCAAACAGGTGACAAGATATGGTCGGATTCATTTCTTGATGCTTGATGTGATATTTCACTACGATGTTGTTCTACTTGTTGTTTGACACTTTATTGAAAAAAAAAATATATATATATATATATATATATATATATATATATATAATATATTATATATATATATATATATATATATATATTATATATATATATATATATATATAATATATATATATATATATATAATATATATTATGTTTTAGTCGAGAAAATTTATTTGCTATTTTTAGAGTTATATCATAAACAATAAAAAATTTCACCTTGGGATATTGAAAATAAAGCTAGATCTTAGCCAATATTTGATACATTGAGTTGGAAGTACTATTGGATACCTTTACCACTTTGTATCAATTGTTCTATTTGTAGATCTATGCATTATAGCTTTACTCGCTATAGATCATGAAATCTACAATCCTTTCCAAGGCTTCTTGTTCATCACAAGCAAGTAAATTGTTTGGAATTTTGTAATTAGGATATGGTATTCATTTTTGTTATTGATTATATGTGTGTGTGTGTGTGTGTGTGTGTGTTATTAAAATAATTTTAATTCTAGAAGTTTTTTGGGCATTTTGTCTCATGGAAATTGATCCCAATAATAGAAAATACAATTTTCATCTTGTTGGGAATTGATATTCGTTGTTGTTTATAAGCTTGAAAGTGATCTTTAAACATCAATCTATAATCTTCCAACTTCTCCACCCATAGATGAATGATTTAGGAGTGCTTTGGCACTCATTGGGTGATATGTTAAGGGCGAGTTGGTTGTAGCCCCTGCAATTTATTTCAACCTCTACAATCTACACTTACAACGAAGAAAATATATTCGTTCTATAAGCCCCCTAACGAGTAACCCAAACTTGAAAATAATTCGAGAATTGGTTAACATATTTTTTCTACATTAGTTTTGAGTGTAATCTTTGGTTGTTTTTAGTTTTATATTGCATATTTACATGCCAAAATCAGCAAACCATATTTGAATTAACTCCTCCACCTTACCTTTTAACCCCATTTAAGGTACTAGACTCAGTTAGGTGGGCTCAATTATTAACTAGAAATCCTCCCTTTGGCATTTTCGGAAGAAGTTGGGCATGAAAAGCAAGGGTTTGGGTCAAGGTGACATTGGACCCTTATCTTGTATGTACCTACCCTAGTAGGTTCCACAAACCATTGCAACCCTATTAATTGGATCAATAATAGGTAGTTTTTGAAAAGGAATGCATTACAATTATCTTAAAGAAATAGGTATCTATGTTAGTTTCAAAGTTTTAGTGTTTTTTTTTCAAAAGTTAACTACTTGTTTATTAAATAGATACACTTGATAAATATTGTCATGCCAAACTGTAGATAGTTTCTAAAAAAGACTGCACCACAATTATCAAAAAACTATATGCATTTATTTGATGTTATTCTTTTCTCATTATGGGCCATTATTTTAGGACTATAAAGTGGAAATTCTAAAACTATACCTAGACATAGAAAAAGTCCCATGGAGGCCTTATTAGTCCCTACATAAGGCCAAGATTATAGTAAACACTTTACTCATTGAATTTACATGAGTTATATTTTGACTATAAATATTTACTTATTTTCTAATGTATAACATTAGGCAATATTTTTATTTTTATTTTTGTGATATCTTTTTATCATTAAATGATATTCCAAATATGGCTATTGATTTGGAAATAGGAAAAAATAAAGGAAAAGGACAAAAAAAAATTGAAAGTTAAAATTAAAAAGTAATAACATTGAAATTTTAAAAAAATAAGGGAAAAAGTTTTTTCTATTTTACTTCCTTTTACTTTATCTATTTATTTTTCTATTTTTGTTTAGGAAAATTATTTGTTAAATCTGTAGGGTTATACCCTAGATATCAAGTTTTTCACCTTGGGATATTGAAAATAACACTAGAACTTAGCTAAGGTTTGATAATTGAGTTGGAAGTACTATTGTATATATTTACCCCTTTGTATAAGTGTTCTATTTGCAGATGTAGTTCAAAAAATATGCAATCTTTTCCAAGGTTCCAAGCTCATATCAAGTAAGTAAATTGTTTAAAATATTGTAATTAGGATTTGGTATTGGTTTTTATTATTCATCTATTTAGATAATGTCTAAAAACAAAAAAATCCAACTGTTATTCAAGTAAATTTAATTATGGAAATTTTCTGGGCATTTTTTCTAGTGTAAATTGATCCAAGGAAAATAGAAATACAATTTCAGCTTGTTGGAAATTGATATTTATTGTTGTATATAAGCTCGCAAGTAATATTTTAAGATCAAACTTTTATTTTCCAACTTCCCCACCCATAGATCAGTGATTTGAGAATGATTTGGTAAGTGATTTAGGAGCGATTTGAAACTTATTGGGTGATCTATTAAGGGAAATTTGGTTGTTGTCCCCACAATTTATTACAAACTTTGCAATATGCAATTACAGACAAACAAGAAAATGTGTTTTATAACCCCTAACTAGTAACCCAAACTTGAAAATAACTCTAAAACGAGTTAAGCATATTTTTTTTACATCAATTTCAAGTACTTGCACATTATATTTTACATAATTAAGTGCAATATCTTGCTATTTTTATTTTTCTCCTACATACTTACATATCGAAATTAGGAAGATAGATTTGAATTAATTCCTCCACCCCATTTAAGGAACCAATTTTACTTAGATGGGTTGAGGTATTAAGTGGAAATCCTTCCTTGGCCGTTTGAAGATGAAGTTTGGCCTAAAAGAACGGGTTTAAATTGAGGTGATAATGGACCTTTACCCTGTGTGTACCCATCCTAATAGGTTGCATAGAGCTTTACAACTTTGTACAATCTAAAAGACATTCCACCACAATGATAAAAAAGAAATATGCATTTATAATAAATTTATAGTTTTCTTTTTTATTTATTTCTTAGTAAACCACTCAAGACTGGAACTGGCTAATAGCAAAAATAGAAGCCAGGATTACACATTGGAGTTTCAAGTGGCTTTCAAGGGTGGGAAGGTTGACCCTTATCAAATCTGTCATTCTAGCAATTCCAGTTTATTGGGCAGCTTTGACATGGGTTCTGAAAGGCATTCCAAAGAAAATAAGAAGGATATGCAGCAAATTTCTTTGGGCAGGATCTAAGGAGGAATCGGTACTACCTTGGGTAGCATGGGAGAAGGTGGCAAGGCCAAAGAAATGGGGAGGCTGGAGAATAAAAGACCTCACAGCTTTCGGGCCTTCATTAGTAGCAAAATCAGGATGGAGGTTAATTAAGATGGAGAACCTGTGGACGATGGTGGTGAAAAGGAAATATATAGACCCTGTCCTTTAGAATATTGGATAAGAAATCAAATTAAGAAAAAAGGGAATGTATCTGTTGTATGGAAGGCAACTATAGATGCTTTCAAGATAATTGAGCGAGGTCTTTCTTGGCAGGTTGGGAATGGGGAGAACATCCAGATAGGGAAAGACCCTTGGGTAGGCTGTAATGAAAACTTTGCACTATCCCCGGACCTCATTATGCAACTCGACTCTAAAGGTGTTCATTTCCTCAACCAGATCGAGAAACAAGGTCACTCCACTATTTGGGGGCAAGTGTGGCTATCAAGGAGGGAATTGGATCTGATGCCTCAATGGTGGGAAGAATGGAACGTTTTTATTCAAGAGCTTTCCAGGTCAAATGTGAGACTGAGAGAGAGACCGGATCAGCTGGTGTGGGCTCATGCAGACTCCGGATCCTATTCTCCAAAATATGGATACAAATTCCTTATGTAAAAGAAAGGATAGGGGAACCCTGAATGGTGGGCCAAACACTTGTGGAAGCTAAAAAGTCCTGCAAAATCTAGACTTTTCTTTCGGTGCATACTCAAGCGAAAGGTTCCAACATGGGACATTCTTCAAGCCAGATACAAGTCAGGACCTGGGAGATGCTCGCTATGCAAAAATGATTCTGAAACAAAGGCATCTATTTATAGATTTCCCGTTTGTTAAAATGTTGTGGTTGGAAGTAGGGAAGTTGATTGAAAAGAATGTAGTCTGGGAAGGGGAATTTTTCCCAGACGTTTGGCAAAAATGGTGGCAACTCTACCCGGAAGGGAACCTATAGAATTTACCCCTCATCATAGCATGGGGCATCTGGATAGCTAGGAACAGGTGCATATTTTTGGATAAGCATACCCCTCATGATGCTATTGCAATTCAATATACTCCAATATACACCAATATTCTCGAGCCTGTTACAGAAAACGCTCCTAGACAATCTAGAGTGGAACAAATAAAGGAAGGAATACCTTGGGCATATTTTGATGGGGCTTCCCAGAATAACAAAGTAGGTGCTGGGCTAGTAATACACATAAACCAAAACAGGTGCCTTAAAGCCTCAGTGGGCCTAGGAACTGGTACAAACAATTTTGCGGAGTTGTCTGCCCTAAAACTGCTCCTATGTTGGCTTATTCACAGGAACATCTTCACGGTTCAGATCTTCAGGGACTCAATGAATGTTATAAAATGGTTCAGTGGACAAAGCAGATGTCAAAATTACATTTTGTTACCTTTATTAGAAGAGACAAAATAGTTAAAGTACTCCTTTAATGTTTTTTCTCTTTGCCACATCTATAGGGATCGTAATGATGTAGCAGATAGGCTTTCTAAAGAGGGTCTGCAACAAGATTTGGGCAGTTGGAGAATAGAGGACGAGGACCAGGGAGAGATCCATGTGTTGGATCAGCCACCATATACATAGCCAGTTCTTACTATGGACTTTTAGGCCTATAAAACAGCCTTATTTTTGTTTTCAGCTGACTATATGGTTATTATCTCACATGTCACCATTTTTATGATCTTGTTAAATTTTCAGACTATTGATTATGGTTTTGCTTCCTTCCTGTTTGGGTTGTTTTCCTCTATGAGGAGACCTAGGAAGTGTAAGCAACGTTTTCCTTTTCTTGGAAACTTTCTGATATTATAGTAAATTGTTATTTACTTTTTTTTGAGCTGGGGACAAGGGCCGTTTTCCTCTTTATGAGGAGGTCCATGCTTTCAGATCAGTGGTTATCTTTTTCCCTCGTGTTTTTTGGACAGGACTGGTAGTCACATCCTGTGGAGCTCTATGATTTACAAATCATACAACAAAATGAATGCTTAGGCATATACTATGTAACTCTTTTATTTTGGTTATAAAAAGTTCGATTTTTTCTTTGGAAAAAAAAATGTAAACCACTTATTTATTAAATACATACACATGATAAAATATAATCATGCCAAACTATGGGATAGTTCCTAAAAGAGGTAGCACCACAATTATCAAAAAAATATATGCATTTGTTTGGTATTATGTTTTTTCCATCCTGGGGCATTAGTTTGGGACTATAAATTAGAATTTCTAAAACTATACCTAGACATACAAAAAAATCCCCATGGGGGCTTTATTAGTCTAAGGCCATGATTATTGTAAACATTTTAGTCATTGAATTTGCATTAGCTATACTTTTATTGTAAATATTTACCTATTTGCTAATGTGTAACATTAGATAAATAACAATTTTTTTGTGGGTGACATATTCAAATTTTAATATTGTATCACTCTTGGTGTAAAAAAATGAAGTCTTATTGCATTGAATTAGAAATAGGAAGGGAAAAAAAGAAAATTTAAAATTAAAAAAAATAAAGAGTCAAATAAAGACCTAGAGATGAGATTATTAATTGCAAATGCACTTTAATTTTTTTTTAAGTTTTACTTATTTATTTTTTCATTACTTTACTCTATTTTATTCTTCTTATTTTATTTTACTTTGGTTCATTTACTTATTTTATTTTTACATTTACTTTTATTATATTATGTAAACTCTAGTATTATTATTTATATTTATATTTATTATTAATAATTTTTGTAAGTTATTTACTATTTATTTACATATTTTTTATGGTTATTAGTATTTGCTTATATTTAATATTATATTATATTATATTATTTTTATTTTATTCGATAATGTCCCTTATGAATAAATTATTATATATAATATATATATTTTATTATAATATTATATTGATGAATATATATATATATATATATATATTATTTGGATATGTTATGGGGAGCTTCCTGGTTGTTCACGCTGTGGCGTGGGGATAATATAAGTCATATTGGTGTTGACTAAGTTTTCAAGTGGAAATCTTATACCTATTGGTGGGGTTTTGTTTATTACTGCGAATATTGGTTAATTAGTGGCAGCAAGTGCCAAAGGATGGAGTGCCAACTTGTTGCTCTGGAATTTCAAAATAGCATCAGAATTATTGGAAAAGAATCAAAAGCATAGAACAAATGGGCATCTATCATCCATAAGCTTGGAATTTCAAAATAGCATCAGAATTATTGGAAAAGAATCAAAAGCATAGAACAAATGGGCATCTATCATCCATAAGCTTGAAAGCTACATTAGGAAAAAAAAATGAGACAAAAATAGTAATAAAAAATTGTTGTTTCATAAGCCCCCACCAATTAGGAAAAAAAAAATGAGACAAAAATAGTAATAAAAAAATTGTTGGTTCACAAGCCCCACCAATTTGGTGAACGCCAAATTGGTTCACCAAATTGTCTGCCATATTGGTGAATCCTCCACGCGGAACGACACATCTAATAAACATCACAAAGCTGATGTCATTAAGAGATATATGATAATAAAAAGAGAAAGAAGCAAAATGACATAATGTTTAAAAAAAATAAAATTTAAATATAAATGGTATCATGCACGCGAAAGAATGGGAAAGACGAGAGATGGAGAGTCTGCTTCAAGGCAAGACGGGTTTTTAAGGAAAAAAACTTAATGGGTTGCATGTGTTAACCTTAATGCATTAAGGTTATTAAAATTAGTGTTTATATTTAACGGAAGTGATAATATACATATACGTTAAAATTAAAACAATATAATGGGCACCATGTAATTCATTATAAGGAAAAAATCATGTAACTCATTAACATGAAGTATATGATGGGTTCAGGTTATAATTAATATCTATGGATGACCATAGTTATTTTTTTTTAAAGAAGAAACCAGATTTATAGGATGTGGTATTATTAGAATATATTTAAATTAAAATTTTAAATTATAAGTAAATGTTAATGTAAGGGTTGTAATATAGGTTATAAAGAATGATAATGGATCATATTAATATGGGTAAGGGATATTTAATTATGAAATAAATTTATGTTGATATGAAGAGATTAATTAAAAAATTAATATTGTAATTGATATAAGATTTTATATTATTTTAAAATGGTATAATTTGATAGGTTTTTCTGTTGGCACGATTTGACAAGTGGATATCGAGAATATACATGTATGAAGATTGGTTAGTTTCTTAGCTTTAAAATTGTTGAGACCAAATTATAGAAGTTTTGTGGTTATATGAGGGCTATGAAATGCTCGCTAGTGGTGAAGAGAAATATTACATCTATTTGGAATTAAATATAGAGAAATTAATGTTGTGATGACATGTACAACGATGAGCTAGTGTCGAAGAATGAGATTGTTCTTTGTGAATTATGGGTGACCTATTGAGATTGTTCTTTGTGAATTATGGTTCATTAGTTGAAGATATTACATGAATGAAGTATGTAATCAATAAAACTCATGAGGGTTATGATCATAGGATAAACATTGATTGGGAAGAAGACCCATATCAGTTGATGTGTTGTGTTCTCCCATATACTAGAAAGAGCCCAATTCTGAGAGCATCAAGAAGAATTAACCTCGTGACCTCTTAATAGTGAGGTGCTTTGATGGTGGGAACTTGACCAATTGAGCTAACCCTCAAAGAGGGCCTACAAGCATAGAACATTGAGATCGGACCGAGATGGGTTGTGCAGTGATGATGACTTAATAGTTATAGATGATTGAATGACTAAGATTAGGATAACATGAATATAGAGGATTGTTTACGTATGGTGGTTGAAATCATTAATGTATATTGGGTTATCTTGCTTTGAGGATGTTGCTTCTCAAGAGGGAAGAATGGTAATGAAGGAATTATGTCAACCAAGTTAATATTTTGTAATTCAAATTAATCATGACATTTTTAGTTGATTATGACTTGAAATGGTTTATTATTATTTATGATGATGCATTTTAAGAAGTGAAAAGAGATAAATTAGTACCAATCATGATTTTGTGCTACAAATTCAACATATTATATAAGATGAGAAAAATAGATTTTTCAATCATAATAGGCATATTAAAAACACTATCTAGTTGGAGTCGTTTTAATGATGTATCCTCTTTAGAAAGGAAACAAGTGTAGTAATACAACAACTGAAAACCAACAATGTCATTTCTGTTTCATTTGTTCTTATGGTATTTTTATTGTAAATAGTGTAAGTAATATGCCCTAATGTTATATCAACATAAGACTGTTAAAATATGATGTTGGGATGAGGTTTCATGATATGATGGTATGAGGATAATGATGCACACGTGATTCGTATTTATTTAGTTGTTACGATAATGATGGTGTATTGTCATGATGAATATGATATGCATAGGGAGTATGATGTTATGATATGAGGTAATTTGACACGTGGTTCATTTATTATGTGATTATATGTCTTTGATGTTGGACATTGATGTTATAACTTAGGATGATATTATGATGTGGAGCATGCAGTAATTGTATGTAGATTTATCACATGCAGAATTTTGTGATAACAATGATGTTATATTCTCGTGATGACATGCCAAACTCAGCATATGGATTATTTTCTATGATATTATGATGTTATAGCTAATGCATTGGATGTATGTTGAGATGTGGTGATTGACAGGAAATCCATGAATGGGCCGAGAGGGCCAGTTTATTTGATGATCTCGTAGGATCCCATACTTGCGAGGGAGAATATGTAACACCATATGGGTTGGGGACATACTCAATCAACACTACATATATCATTGGTTCCTTTGTCTTGTATAGCTCTTGAGGGGCTATGGGACCATCTTGAGGAGGACAAGTGCCTGATATTGGATTGGGATGTCGAAGTCTAGTGGGGGTGTAAGGACTTCGATGACTGGGGTTGTGCTTCTTAGTAGGTGTGGAGGGAGTGTAGGTTTTAACCCCATACAGAAATTACCTGCATACGAATTCTAAAACACAGAAAATAAACAATGCAAGATCATAACACATATACACAGAGATTTTCCCCTGGATCCCAAAACCAGGACTACTAGCTTGATTTTTCATTACGTTCCTTTCAATGTTCCAATACATATTTATACATGTCGAAGCATCCAATACCATGGACCAAAAACCATCACGTCCAAAACCATGTGCGAAAATCATGCACAAAACCACAGGTAGGTCTGCCAAACCTAACATAGAGGGGGTTACCTGCACCCCTCAAACCCCCTGTGAACCCCCTGCTACGCAATCAGTGCAACGAAGGGGGGGCTTTCGGCCCCCCTCTAACCCCCCTATTAACTATGTGGACTAGTCGTGCAAAAAATATAACACAACCCAACATTCTCCCACTTGTTGTTTTTTTTCCACAGGGGGCCACAAGAGAGCTTGGTCATTTATCTGGCCCTGCAATGCCCATTGTTTCTCTACACTAAGAGAACTTCTCAGAGCTCACATATTTTGTCAATGCATCTGCAGTATTCTTCAAAGTGTCCACCTTTACCAGCAACACCTTTTTGTCTTCTATCATATCCCTCACAAAGTGATACTGAACATCAATATGCTTTGCCTTTGAATGATAAACAGGGTTCTTTGCCAAGAAAATTGCACTTTGGCTGTCACAGTCTATCCTTATAGCTCCCTGTACTAACCCCACACTTGAACACAATCTCTGCAACCAAACTGCTTCCTTGCTTGCATGAGTGGCTACCATGTATTCTGCCTCTGTAGTTGATAGTGCCACTACAGATTGTTTCTTACTCATCCAACTGACTGCACCTCCAAATAGGTTAAACACATACCCACTTGTAGATCTTCTCTAATCCAGATATCCAACCCAGTCTGCATCATCAAAGCCACAAATATCCAACACTATGTCCAATACTGGTCTTCCTTGGTGGAACAAACCATAATCACTAGTGTCATGCAAATACCTGAAAACCCACTTCACTGTTGTCCAGTGCTCCTTCCCTAGTTTTGACATAAACCTGCTCAATACTCTCACTGCATGTGCAATGTCTGGTCTCGTATAGACCATTGCATACATCAGGCTACCGACTGCACTTGCATATGGAACATAGGACATGTCCTCTTCCTCTTCTTGTGTCTTGGGACACTGTTCAACAGATAACTTCACACCTACAGGAATAGGAACCTTCACCGGTTTACTATCCTGCATATTAAACCTCTGCAGTATTGTCTCGACATACTTCCTCTAGTTTAACCAGAGATTCCTCTTTTCCCAATCTCTTTTAATTTCCATGCCCAAAATATAGTTTGCAAAACCAAGATATTTCATGTCAAATTTGGAGGACAATTGGGTCTTCAAATCCTAGATAATTTCTTTGTCATTTCAAACCAACAACACATCATCCACATACAAGACCAGATAAATAACACGGTCACCAATTAATTTAAAATACACACAATGATCTACTTTGCTTCTGATGAAGCCAAGTCCCATATAAATGTATCAAATTTATGATACCACATCCTTGGTGACTGTTTAAACCCATACAGAGACTTCTTTAACTTGCATACCAGTTCTTTCTTACCCTTCACCGCAAAGCCTTCAGGTTGCTTCATGTAGATTTCCTCTTCAAAATCCCCGTGAAGAAATGATGTATTCACATCCATCTGTTCCACCTCAAAATCAAAAGCAGCAACAACAGACAAAAGTAATATAATAGAAGTTACCTTGGCAACAGCAGAAAAAATATCACCAAAATCAATTCCCGACACCTGGGAATAACCTTTTGCTACCAACCGAGCTTTGTATTTCTCCACCTTCCCTTCTACATTTGTCTTCTTCTTGAACACCCATTTGCTACCAATGGGTTTCCTTCCAGCCGGCAACTTCACCAAATCCCAAGCCTCATTTTTGTGCAAATATGCCATTTCATCAACCATGGCCTCTTTCCAGAGTTTGCCATCCTCTAAATCTACTGCTTCCTTCATAGTTATGGGATCATTGTCAATAATAGATAAAGAAAAATTTGAATAGAAAGTAGATGGACTATACCTTTCTAGCTGCCTTCTTTTTTGAACTGATCTTCTCATACCCGAAGTTTGTGGCTCTTCATCTTCTGATTCCTCCTCTGTTGTAGAGTCTGATTCTTCCTCCTTAAGCTCAAACTCTATCTTCTCAAGTTCCTTTGGTTGGACTTCATGTTTAAT
>APFE030378198.1:0-13797 GCA_000404065.3 Pinus taeda | reverse complement strand
ACTTCCTTCCATACAGCAACAAAAATGACCCCATTTATGGCACTTTATGGATATCAGCCACCATCCATCACATCATATTTAAGAGAAAATTCTAAGGTTCAAGCAGTGGAACATCACATCAAGTATCAACAACAAGTCCTCCAACTCTTAAAGGATAACGTCGTGTTGGCGCAAAATAGAATGAAACAAAAGGTAGATCAACATTGCAGCAAAAGAAGTTTTTATGTAGGTGATTGGATATTCCTACGGCTACAACCATGTAAACAAATTTCCCTCAAGCAAGCTAAGAAGGATAATAAATTATCACCAAAGTGTTATGGTCCATACAAGGTGTTGCAAAAAATTGGTACTATGGCATACAAATTGGAGCTTCCTGCAGCTTCTCGAGTGCACCCAGTTTTCCATGTTTCATGTTTAAAGAAGGTCATAGGTGACAAGCTCCTAGTTCAAACAATATTGCCAGAACTTGACGAGGAAGGAAAATTTATATTGGAATCGGAAGCAGTCACAGAAACAAGAACTTGATAGCCATGAAATCGATCAATTGCGGAGTATCTCATTAAGTGGAAGAACTTATCTGTTGAAGATTCCACATGGGAGGATGAGAATTTTATACAAATCCATCCAGAACTACTCAAGTGTTGAGGACAAAATTGTTTTGAAGGAGAGGGGCATGTTAGGTCCCTATAATATTAGTGATTACCCCATTAATATTATATTTGTATCCCTTATTAATATTGTTGTGCCCCTATTGTCCCCATATTGTTAGTATTGTACCCCATAGAATCCCTCTATTATTATTTTATGCCTTTATATTATTATTGTTAAGTTGTCTGGGTTATATTGTGACTCCTTAAACTCCTATATATAGAAAGGAGGTTCTGTCATTTGAATCATCAAAGAATCATTCATTTGTGTAATGTAAAGGAGGTTTCCCCCTCGAAGACGCTGAATTCGAAGGTGTTGATCTATCTTTTATATTTTTTTGTGAGCTGGTTTCATAACATTCATCCTGAGAAACAAATTCGAAATTCCTAATCTAATGTGAATCCTGTTGTGATATGATGCAGAAATGATGGTGTAGATTTTCAACTTCTCAAGAAGTTTTTACAAAATAATAAGACACAAACCTACTCTACTTCTCTATAGAGGTTAATTCATAATTTAGAACAAAAAATTCAGACATGCAACAAGAAAGAAAACAAACGCACACAATATTTTTCTTAGGGAAAGCAATCTACTAAAAACTCCAATGCCTTCTTGCATCAATTTGAGGAATATAGATGTATTAAAATTTCTTTACTCAATTGTGCACAACTTGTAAGTGAATAACCTATCTCTTTTCTTACAAAGAAGCCCAAACCCAAACTTCATCAATTTCTGCCTATACTTGAGCCCTTGTTTCCTTATGCAATTCCCTAAGAAATTAGGCCCGTGTTACTTAGGATTTTTTCCTAAATGGATCGCACAATTCCTAAGGTTGATAATGTGACTGCATGCAAGACCTATACACTTAATACTAGTCTACAACTAATGTTACACTTCCTTGGAATCTCCACCATACCTGGGGAACTTGAGTTCTTTGCATGAACTAGTTATTTCGGGTTGACTGATTAGGTAACTAGATGATCATTGCATTTGACTGAAGTCCCACTACACAACTAGCCTTCCACTAGTTCCTCTAACAATTAGAACTAGTTTAACTGAAAGCAACTTGAGATAATTGACTTTGATTGCTAAAAATTAGCAATCACACATGCTTAACTAGAATCAAACTCCTCCAACTCGAATTTATTGAGTAAAATGGGTGACACAAGCCATGCCATACAAGTTAATTTCATCCAAGTTGTCTCTTGATGTGGAAATTCAAATTTTCTCCATTTAATCAAGGTAGAATCAAATTGAGAATTTCTTGCTGCATTTTTCAACAATCCTTCAAGTGAATCTAATCCATGTTGCTAATCCAGCACAACAATGTGCTAATAACAACAACCAACAGACATAAGTTGCGTTCAAAATAATTAAAATAATAAAAAGCACATATTAAATCACAATTAATGGAGACCCCAAAAAGTACTCCAACTATGTTACCACCTATCCGCATTCATCAAAAGTTCCTCCATTGCTAAACTCATGATACACACTTAGATTGTTAGCCTCCAACGGCATAAATCCCATTAGTTATTGTCACCCTCCATCGCTATACTTCCCAAACAACCCATCAATAGCGTAAAGACGAAACCCTAATCCTTTACCTTTTTTAGTAGCGCCTCATATTGAAAATCTTAAGACAAAAGATTTATTTTGTCTTAAAATTAACCTCTATGTAGTAGTGTCGAATGCAACACCATACAAATTGTCTCTGATCGTATAAAAAGTATTGAAGGGACAAAAGAGTAATTAATGTTTGGGAAATATTGCTAGGGAAATCTTTCATGTTCTTCAGAGCCGGCTACCCCTACAAAATGAAGAGCCCATCATGTCATTATCTTTATATAAGATAACGTAAATGGAAATTGAAATAGTAGTGTTGGTATAGACACAATATAGTAGTAGCCCACAAGCTGGCGGACTTAGGGTGCACTGTCAGAGTCAATTTTTTAGTTGTTAGATAATATTTTCTTAAATTGATATCGGTTTGTCTTGATTGTTAATTGTCTTAAATGAGTTTCTGCTTAAGAGGCCATTGTCTTAAATATAAAGTTGTCTTAAACTATTTTTGTCTTAAATATATAGTTTTGTCTTAATATAATTTTGTTTTAAACTATTTTTGTCTTAAAATAAAGTTTTGTTTTAAAATATTTTTGTCTCAAATGTTTTGTCTTAAAAATGTTGTCCTTAAACTGTTCTTGGTCTTAAATATAAAGTTTTTTGGAAAATATTTTTGTCTTAAATTGGTTTTTGTCTTAAATTTTAAAAAGTTGTTCTAAATAATATTTCCTGTAAGGTTGTTTTTTGTTCTAAAATAATGTTTTGTCTTAAGTTTTATATTTAAAACAAGTTAGTTGATATTAAATTTTAATGTAAAGTAATTAAAATAAAAAATGACTTTTTAAAACAAAAGATTTCTTTTGTCTTAAAAAAATATCTTAAACATGCCTTTAATGTAGTAGTGTATGTTAATGAAAAAATAATACATGTTAATGAAAAGATAGTACTTTCTTCCATAAACATTCACCCATATATTTCTTGAATGACAACATTTATAGTGAATCATCCGAACAAGTGCTGAAAGTTGTAGAAACAAGACCCATGTTTGCAACTCATTCTTCATGAAAACTAAATGAAACTATTCTTCATATTTCATTTTAACAATGTTAATCCAATAATATTATTTATTTTATTAAAATCATAAATATTAAACATTTCAAAATTATTATGTAGGTTCTAGAAATATTACACAAAACCCTAAATCATAAATATTAAACAATTCAAAATTATTATTGTAGGTTTTAGAATATTACACAAAACCCTAAAGACTACCAAAAACCATAAAAATAGCCCGAACCAAAGGAGATGAAAAATATTTTAAATAAATAGAAACACAAAAATTTTCATAATTTTAACCGTGGCAAATCACGGATCCAAAGACCTCCAAGATTATCCATTATTCTCATAACAAAACCTCTATACTCGTGTATGCTGGATGGTCCATCCCCTACGAGGGTCCAATCCAATGAATAGCTGAGTCCCATCACGACTAGGGACATCGGTTCAATCAAAGGATAGCATCATGATGCAGTGATCCGAGAGTTTACAGGAAGAAAGGAAAAAGTTAAGGAAAAGTGATTAGCAAAAGAATATATTTTTAATTAGATTTAATTTTATTTATTTATTTTTAATTTTTTAGTAATTTGTGAGAAAATTAATTATTAATGCACGTGGATTTATCTTTTTTATTCAAGGAAAATCACACCATTTGGAATAATTTATTGGTGGTGAATAACTTATTTTGTTAATTATGAGGAAGATTAGCTCTTAGCTAAGGTAAAAACGGTTTTAAGAAATTAACTATGATTTCTAAAGAATTAACGATGATTTATTATGTACTAGGAGGGATCAATTTTTTTAAAATATATTTTTTTAGAGCTTAAAATTTGAAAAAAGTTTGCACTTCAAGATATGTAACCCCTCTAGTTGTTCATATATATATATATATATATTCCAATTGTTTAAATTTTTAATGACAACATTATGAAATTATCTTTGGACCACTTAAATTACGTATACTACACAACCTACAATTTGCAATTTCACAAATTTATTACTAAGCTTTTAGATTAAATTGACCTTTAAAATAAATAAAACTAAGACTGATTTATGTTTTTATAGTTTGAACAAATAATTTTTTATTATTTTTATTTTTTTTATAACATTGATATATAGTCTTAAGGGGCAACTCAATTGGTGATCCAAGTAATGTGAAATCTATGGAAACAGAGATCTAAGATTAATCTCTAAGATCTAATATTAAAATTCCCATGGTTGTGACCCAATTTATGGAGAGGATGTCATACTATAGACCCGCGGTTTATTAGTAGTTGTGAGTGAGGAGGGCCATTAAGTCCCACTTGGATACCAAAAAAGAAAAAAAACATACACATAAACAAATAACACTAAAATATTTTATTTATGATAAACCTTTAATAATTTTTTTATTAATATTTTTAAAATACTACATATCAACAATAACAATTAAACATAAATAATATATCTCAATTTATTGAGTAACTCACTTTATTTTATGTTTAACAATATTGATTTATATTTATATTTGAATGAATTACAAAACTTCAATTTATTAAAAAGTAAATGATTTATTTTACTATTTATTATTTCCTTTGGATATTGAAATAATTTGCAGTTATAAAAACACACACCCATATGAAGTTTATATTGAAATATTTAGAAAAAAAATTATAATATTTTCAAATGTTATTCCTCTTTTTCTAGTTATATTATTGACAATAAACTAATCGAACATAATAAAAATGATATTATTGTTGTTTTATGTTTTTCGTTAAAACTATTTAAATATATATCCTAATTTCTATTTTTATAATAGTAGACATTTTGTTTTTAACCTGAGCACATTGATTTACGATGTGTGATTCCCTCTATAGTCAGGTTCAACTAAAAAGGGTCTCTTTTAATTAAAAAATGCAATGTTTGTTGTAATAATATAACTCAATATATATTTTTATGTGTTTCTTGTAATTAAAAAAATTCCAACGTTTGTTGTAATAAACTATAACTGAATATATACTAATTCGCATGGGTCTTTAATGTGTGTAATAAAAATACAATTGAATATACATTTTTGTTTGTTTTAATATTACTATTTTAAGAAAGTAAAGAAGAAATATTTCACTTTTCTTCTTCTAGTCATAAATAATATATTTAGATGGATATCTTAAAAAATATATATATTAATTTATTGTGTGTAATATATATGTATTAGTTTGGTTCTGACTTGGTTAGTTGTTAATATATTAAATATGTTAAATATCATAATGTGTATCTAAAATAATATAATTGTGTATAAATAAATATAAATATACATATATATATTTAGTATATATATATTAAAAAAATTAATTAAAAATTAAAATAATCTATTTGACTTCTAATAAATAAAAAATATACATTCATTTTAATTTTTAATACAAAATCAAAATTATATGTATTACGTACCATCATTTTAATATAAACAACGGTATTAAAACAAATATTACGAAACACCTTAAAACTGAATCAAATAAGTCTCCACAACAATAAAAAAAAAGCATAAAAAATGGCCCGAACCAAAAAGATTAAAATATTTAAATAAATATAAAACACAAAATTTTCAAAATTATGAGAGGAAAATCACGATCCCCAAAACCTCCAAAATTATCCATTCTTCTTTCATAAAAACCCTATAGTGTGGATGTCCATCGATGACAAGGGTTCAATTCCAATGGAAGTATGCTCATGTCCATGCACGACTTGGGTTCAATTGAAATGGAAGTAGGCATCATGAATGTAGTGATTCTAAGAGTGAAGGAATAAAGAAATAAATGTGAGTAGCAAAAAATTACTTTAATTATAATTAATTAATTAATTTAATTTTAATTTTTTTAATTGGTAGGAAAATTAATTATTTCTAATTGTTAATCACTAGTGTAGGTTCATTTATTATTTTTATCTAAGGAAAATTATGCCACCTGAAATAATTTGTTGGTGGTTCGTAAACTGAAGACTTTTACTCCTTCGAAGATTTTCATGGAATAACTCGTTGGGGGTTCATAAGGGAAAATTTTCACTGCTACCAGATTCCTCTGAGTTTTGGACCTTTAACCGATTTCTTTACGTGTGAGAAAGACCAGTCCATAAGGAGAAGACTTTCACTCCTGCCAAATTCCTCTGAATTTTGGATCATTAACCTGTTTCTTTAAATGTGAGGAAGACGAGTTCTTAGACAAGGAAAAACAATGTTTGGGAATTAACTATGATTTATTGTGCACTAGGAGGGATGAAATTTTTTAAAATATAATTGTTTTTAGTGTAAAATTTGAAAAAAGTTTGCATCTCAAGATAAGTAACCCCTCTAGTGGTTCATATATATATATATAATTTTTAATTGTTCAAATTTTTAATGACAACATTTTGAAATTATCTTGGGACACAGATTATGTAGATTATACAACTTAAATTTGCAATTTCAACAAATTTACTTCTAGATTGTAGATTAAGTTTACCTTTAAGTAAAATACTAAGAATACTTATGTTTTATAGTTTTAACCATAAATTTTAATTTTTTTAATTTTTTTATAATATGGATATATAGTCTTAGAGGGTAGCTCAATTGGTGATCGAAGTAATGTGAAATCTGATCTATGATCTGTGAAAACTGAGATCTAAAATTCAAATCCCCATGGTTGTGACCCAATTTATGGGGAGGATGACATACCATAGACCCCATGTTTATTAGTAGGTATGTGTGAAGAGGGCGATTGAATACCAAAAAGAAAAAAGAAAAGGAAAACATACACATAAACCAATAACACTAAAATATTTTATTTGTTAAAAATAGAAGAATCAAATTAATTGATCCCGGGTAGCTCGCAGGTGTGGAACACCACCTAGAGACTGCCTTTGTAGAACACGCTCTGCCCTTACAATCATTACATGAGAAATATATAATTCACACACAATTAGGGAAGTTGAAACAAGACCCTAGAAATCAAGAACAAAATCCTAATCTAAGATTCAAGTGAATTGTCACTCCATTAATACATTTCATCGTTAATCTCAATACTTGCACTTAATGGAGAAATGGATTCACACATATGCCTAACACTTCACTAAAAAATTCAAACTTGATTATACCAATAGGTTTTGTAGAAATATAAGCAGCATTGTCCAACTATTACAATACTCAATATGCATTTCTTTTGACTCAACTTTCTCCCTGACAAAATGAAACTCTGTATTGATATGCTTTTTGTTCTTCTGAAATACTAGATTATTTGCAAGTTTGATGGAGCTTTGTTTGTCGCATTTGATCATTGTTGCAACCTTCTATTCTTCTCCAACATCAAGGAGAAGTCTCCTCAACCAAATTGCTTCACATCTTGCTTCACACATAGCTTGATATTTAGCTTCCACAGAAGACAAGGATATTGTGCTCTGCTTTTTGATGCTTCATGTAATGACCCTGGTTCTAATGCTAAATGCATAGGCTGTTATGGATCGTATATCATCTAGATTCTGAGCCCAATTAGAGTTTGAAAAACCTGCCAATTTAACATCACATGAATCAGTATAAACAATACCAAAATCTAAGGTTCCCTAGAGATAACTTAAAACACCTTTTGCTACAACCTAGTGGCTCTCAAGGGGCTTTCACATAAATTGGCTCAATGTACTAACTGCATAAGCCAAATTTGCCTAGTTTTAGTCAATTAGATTAGACTCCCAACCAATTGTCTATACAAAGTCACATTTGCCTCTTTAGATCCATCATCATACTGAAGTTTTATGTTTTGCTGTAAAGGTACTCTTGTAGCTTTGCACTTATCCATTTTGAACTTTTCCAGTAAGCTCCTGACATACTTACTCTGTCACAAAAAGTTTGTCTTGAATCACTCCAGACTTCTAGAGCCAAACATTAATGTGACTCTCCAAGTTCTTTCATCTCAAAGACATGTGACATCTGCTCCTTGATTTCTTTAATGAGATTATCAACATTCCCTGTAATGATTAGATCATCTACATATAAAGACATCAAAACAATCCTTCCCTCTTTATCAAACATGGTATAAAGATTAGGGCCATTTTCACTTCGTTTATAACCATGCTGCAGGAAAAATGAATCAATTTTGTCATACAATGACCTGGGTGCCTGTTTTAGTCCATACAACTCTTTTTTCAACCTAAAGACTAAATGTTCTTTACCTTGTTTGACAAACCCCTCAGGTTGCACTAAGTAGACTTCTTCATTTAAGTCCCCATTTAAAAAAGCAAATTTAACATGTAGTTGATGAATCATCAAATGGTTTTTGGTAGCTAAAGAAGTTATCATTCTGATTGTGTTTAGTTTAGCTATAGGGGAAAATGTTTCATCATAATCTATACCTTCTTGCTACAAATACCCCTTTGCAACTAGCCTAGATTTATATTTATCCATGCTCCCATCTACTTTAAATTTAGGCTTATACACTCATTTTCATCCCATGGATTGTTTTCCTTCAGGTATTTTAACTAAATCCCAAGCTTTTTTTATTGAGTATTGACTCATATTCCTCTTCCATAACAACCCTCCATTCACTATATTGATTGGTTTCTTTATAACCAGAGGGTTCAACAACATTCATCACAGTAGTTATAAAAGCATTTTCCCTATATCTTGTTGGCAATTGAACATTCCTACGTGATCTCCTGAGTGGTGGGGTAGCTTCAAACCTTGTCGGATCATCCTTTTGTGGACTTGGCTTGATAGCTACATCATCTTGTTGCCCTTCCAAATGCTGCTACTGCTCATTGTTTTCACCTAATTCATCACTTCCTTCTTCCACCAGAAATGGCACGTGCCATTCTACATTTGCACTCTCATGGATTCCATCATTAACGTTCTCATGAAACACTACATATCTGCTCACAAAATCTTTATAAGTACAGGGATTAAATAGTTTGTAAGCCTCAAATTCTGTAAAATACCCAACAAAAATACATTTGATGGCCTTTGAATCCAGTTTATTTCTATCTTCCTTTGGGACATGAGCAAAGGCTTTAGAGAAAAAAACTCCCAAATGCTTAACTACAGGGTTATAGGAAAATAAAGCTTCAAAAGGAGTTTTCAAATCTAAACTTCTTGTTGGACTCCTATTCCTTAGATATACTACAGTATTAATTACTTCAACCCAAAAACCATTAGAAATATTCTTACCTTTCAACATACTACGAGCACACTCCACAAGGGTTCTATTCTTCCTCTATGCAACCTCGTTCTGTTGAGGAGTGTGGGGTACTATAAACTGTTATTGTATTGCATGATCCTTGCAGTATTTGAGGACACAAGCTTTCTTGTACTCTCCCCCTTGATTCGAGCGGAGAATCTTGATTCATTTACATGTCTATTTTTCAACCATACTTCTAAACTCCTTGAAGTATTCAAAAGTGTGGCTTTTCTTCCTGAGGAAATACGCCCATGTAAATCTAGTACAATCATCAATAAATAGTAAAAAAAATATGCACCACCTAATGACTTTGTCTGCATAGGCCCACATAAATCTATGTGTGCCATCTTGAGTATATCTATGCTCCTTCTATCAGCATTCACAGGAAATCCATCTCTGTGCATCTTTCCAAGTGCACATGCATCATAATCATTATGGAGAGGATTTTAAACATGAAGACCTTTGACCATACCTCTTTTCTGTAATAGCAACAAATTATTGAAGTTAATATGGCCAAACTTCTGATGCCATAAGTCCACTGTAGTCATGGCAGATGATGTCAATGCCTAATGTGGTTCACTTTTGACATTCAGCTTGTACAATCCTCCCACCTGAATACCTGATGCAATAGGCTTCATATGATCCAACAGGTCTTTAATAACACAATATGATTTATAAAATTCTACCTTGAGATTCTGATCAGTTATCGCAGAGACAAACATCATATTCTTTTTTATCTTGGATACATGCATTACATTATAAAAATTTCTAATATTTCCATCAGGAAAAACAACAAGAATATTACCATAACCTTTGATTTGGTACCCTCTATCATCGCCAAGATAGATGTTTACTCCACTCTTGGTCTCTTTGAATTCATCATACCACGATTTGTTCCCTGTCATGTGGATGGATGCACCTGAGTCCACAAACCAGGTATCTGCTTCATCATCCTTAGTCAAAAATCTAGATTCAGATAGGAACAATCTGAAGTTCTGACTTTGTTCCTCATCAGCAAAATGACCTGCATGCTATTTATGTCTCTACTGGCCTTCATCAAACTTCTTCTTGATACAATATCTGGCTATATGGTAAGTTCTACCACAATAAAAACATTTGGTCGTAGAGTCATTTCTATTGAAAGTTTACCTTGAGGTG
Organism: Pinus taeda; assembly: GCA_000404065.3. Taxonomy (NCBI): domain Eukaryota; kingdom Viridiplantae; phylum Streptophyta; class Pinopsida; order Pinales; family Pinaceae; genus Pinus; species Pinus taeda. The sequence continues at coordinate 3,199 of APFE030378198.1, read as the reverse complement.
GGGGCATCCTTTTCTGTGGGGTTGCACTGCTCTTCTGTGCTGCATTTGGCTTTCCTCTAAAGGGCTTCTTCTTCACTATTAGGGCTAGATATGAACTCTGAGGCTTATGAGGATCCCTGTCAATTCTTCAAACACGGGGGCTTTTTCTCTTGTATTGAAGCCAATGATGAACATTTGATACTCATCAAGAATACCATTAATGGTAATTGTGACCAAATCTATATCTAACACAGCTTCACCGATGTCACCTAGCTTGTTTTTGAGTTCCTTGATCTACAAAATAAATGCTACAACTGTCTTATTCTCATCGATCTTGATGGACAGATTCTTGCTCTTCATGAACATCAATCGATTGGTGTTCTTGATCTCATAGAGATCCTTTAGCGTCTTCCATATTTCTGGTGTAGATTTGCAATCACGGATACGGGGAATAATGCAATCTCTGACCAACAATTTCAGAAAAATTCTCACCTTACTCTCCCACTTATCCCAGTTTTGGATTGTTGGTGTTGTTCCTCCTGTGAGTACGTTCGGCTTCAATTCATCATTAGTCACAATTTCCCATGCATTGTGTCCCTCAAGCAGGGTTTGTAACTTAAATTTTCAATTAAAATAATTGGATCCATCCAACTTATTATTCTCATTGAGGCATGCTTTTGCTAACTCATTATTCATCTTGGAAAAAAAACATCAACCTGAGCAACTTAAAAAAAACCCGATCTTAAAAAACTACTACAAATGCCAAATCCTTTCTTTCCATCAAAGCATCAATTAAAATTGAGCTTAGATCCTTTTTTAAAAGATCACTCCAAATTCCTTCTTGAAAAAATTCTCCAAATTTATTTAATTTCTAATACAAATTAAAATATATATTAGTAACATACAATTATTTTAATATAAACAATATTATTAAAATAGTCTTATCTTTAAAACATCTTAAGACAATCAAATAATCTCAATAACCATAAGAAATGGGCCCGGTTAAAGAGATTAAAGTATATAAATAAATATGAAACAAAATTTTTTCAAAATTAATACAGTGGAAAATATCCCCAAAACCTCCAAATTATCAATTATTCTTTCATAAAAACCGTATATCGTGCAGTGTGGATGTCCATCCATGACGAGGGTTCAATTCCAATGGAATTATGCTGATGTACATGCACGACTTGGGACTTGGGTTCAATTCAAATGGAAGTAGGCATCCATATGAATGTAGTGATCCCAATGTTGAGATTTTATATTTTGAATAAAATAGGCAAAAAATCTCAGTAGGTGACAACAACAGAAATTTTGTTGCTAGATTAACTCCAGGTTGTTGGGAGGGAGTTAATGCATCCTAAATTTGAGTTGAGAGGATTTATGAGGCAGTAAGATTCTCCTTGCTATAAAATAGATGTCCATACAGATTGTTTTGAGGAGTGAGAGTTTGTGAGGATTTGATTTATGTAATCTCCTGTTTGATTAATAAAGAATTGCCGATGCCTATGTTTGGTGGACGTAGCTAGATTGGTTGGGTGAACCACGTTAAAATTTCTGTGTTTCCTGTGCATGATTATTGTGCTAAGTATTTTTTTTAATTAACGGTGCATCTAATCTCCAACAATTGGTATCATACCAATGTTGGAGTGCTGGTGCTGCTAATTGCTGTGTGTGGCATCTTGGAGTCTATGTGCTGAAGGTGCTGCTGAGTAAAGCCTGCGTGTGGAAGATTGAAGGGAAGTCGCTGCTGGGTTATGTGGCGCGACTTATCACCAAAACAAAACTAAAACGACTGCTGCGCGTGAAGGTTGCTGGTGCGTATGACCAGTGTTGGAGATTGCTCCGTGTGTTGAGGTGAATCGCCAGCACGCGTGGAGGTTGCAGGTGCATTGAATGGTACGCACTGTTGTTCAAACTGCGTGGAGGTGCGTGGTTGTTGTTCAAATGCGTGTAGGTGCATGTTTTGAACCTGCGTTGCTGATGTGTATTAATCGATTGCTGCGTGTTGTGTATTGATCGATTGCTGCCTGGAGGTGATGCGTGGAGAACACGCAGAGGAAACTCGGTCCCAAGTTTGAGCCTCTGTCGGCAAGATACATTCACGGTAATAAACTTGAACTTGTCATTTCAATATTAAAGCGCATTTCTGGACTGTAATGCCTTTTATTCTCCAGTGATGTGAAATAGATCGCTTAACATCCAACAAGTATCTGACGGGATGGTGGTTATTGGTCCCCTAAAGAGTGTAGGCTTTAGGCTAGACGTAGGAATGAAATAAGAGATTCAGAGTAAGAAACTTGAACACTTAGAGCAGTGAAATAAGAGATTCTATCAGCGGACAGGATTAGTGTGTTATGTTTGGCACATTACTCCATTGCATATTTTTGATTTACTCGATTGTGTGCTGTCATATGCACAACAGAAAAAAAAACAAACAAAAGTTTGTTTTTTGAGAATAATTTTTGCCCAATGTACTATAAGTTGCACAGCAACAAAACAAAAACAAAAGTTTTTTTTTTAAAAGCAAGGATATAAGTGCATATGGCAGAAATTTGTATGTGAAATACAAAGGGCAGATGTTTGTTTGTTTTTAAAGGCAAAGAAATTTTTTAAACACAAACTTCAGTTATTTAAACATTGGTTTTGGAGATTATTGTGTGTTTTTTGGTTAATACAAGATGGCAAAAACTCAGAGTGCCCATTTTGAAATTGAGAAGTTTAATGGCAAAAATAATTTTGAGATCTGGAAGGTGAAGATGCATGATTTGCTTGTCTAACATGGCGTGGCAAAGGCATTGTTGGGCAAATCCAAACAGCCTTATAACATCACAGATAATGAATGGGGCGAGATGGATGAAAGAGCGATAAGTGCTATTCGACTGTGTCTAGCCGATGATGTCCTGTTTAATATCGTGTCCGAGACAACAGCTGTTGGTTTGTGGATGAAACTGGAGAAACTGTACATGACCAAATCCTTAACCAATAGGATTCTCCTGAAGTGACAGTTGTACAGTTTGCGAATGAAGGAAGGTACATCGATTTCTGATCATTTAGATGCTTTTAATACTCTTCTTGTGCAATTACAAAGTATAGAAGTAAAAATTCCATTCGAGGATAAAGCTATTACTTTATTGTGCTCGTTGCCCGAGTCATGGGATCATTTTGTTACTTCTATAAGTCTTAGTTGATCAGAAACTATTGAGTTTGATGATGTAGT